>JBBPQY010000008.1:0-17169 GCA_038092735.1 Chalciporus rubritubifer
TGGACGAATTCCAGCGCACGGATTTCCGCGTCGTAGTCCGAACCGAACTTGACAAGAATCCCGGGCGCAAATTTGGAGACGAGCTTGTCTTCATTGATACGCTCCAGTCCGATAAACTCTTTCGTGCTGGCTGGTGAGGGTAGAATCATCATCTCCGAGGTGCTCACGAAAGCGGGCTGAGCAAACGGCGATGAATAAGTAGACGATGTCGAGGGACTGACAACTTGGGCCAAGGGGCATTCATGACTCTAAAACGTGAAATCGACTCCCCCCCGGTTGTGACGTTATGCTACCGTAGTAACAATAGTGTTGTGGGCAGAATAAATTTCAAGTGAGAGCTGCCGGCAAAATGGCAGAACGGCAATTGGCAAAATGGCAAAAAATGCGGCAAAATTATCTCGAGTGTATTTCGTGTACCTACGAATCAATGTGGCCTTGGACAAAGCTGCGTAGACATGATTCCTCCCGAAGCCAACAAATCCTTCACATTCCAGCTCTCACTCGAAGCTCTATCCAAAAACCGAAATGTCCTCAACAAATCCTGTTGGCACAGAACCCTTCGTAACCGCCTCCAACTCATTGAAGTCGTAAACCTGGCCCCCCAGTACCTCGTTTCCATCAAGCTCGATATCTGGATCAATTACTGCATCACAAGAATTGCAAAACAAAGACAGGAAAATATAGTTGGCTATCTGTGTCATCTGAGTTTTTTTCTGCCATTGTATGTGCTGAATCCTATAGTCCAATGTCCATGAATTAAAAATCACGTCGGACTTGGCCACTCTGACAACAGCTCGCAATCCGAGAGTACCATGTAGTCTCATATAGTCCTCCCACATAGCACGCGATACAATATTCCCATATAATCCCAGATATTCTGTCCATGAGAATATAAAATGGTATATTGTTGATGTAGTAACTACAGACAATATCTAATAATCTTACCCATACTTCATGCCCATGAATCCACCTGCGCGCATGCGCGCCGTGCGCGCCCGTGCGCGCCACTGTTTTCAACATGCCAGACTGTGCCAAAACACCCCAAATACACACCCATGGCTGTGCCAGACCCCCCCAGACCTCGCCCAGAGAGAAAATCCCCACTTTCACCCCCCTTTTCACCCCCCCTCCCAGCCATCCCCAGCACCTCCCAATATGGTCTACAGACCCCCCAAAACACCCCCCTGATTGAGAGACCCTTGAATAATCAAAAACACATGAGATAGGGTGTGTTAGGGAGTTAGGGTGTGTTTGGATGTGTTTGGATAGGGGTTAGGGGACAGGGGTTGATCTGCAAAGAATGAGGGCCTATATTGTACTGCAATGTATGTAGTGAGATATTACACAGTGGGCTGTATAATAATTGTGTGACAATAGGGCCAGAAACAGTTGGCGCGCACGGCGCGCACGGGCGCGCATGGTGCGCGCCTGCATGTTGCTTATGTAAGTTTTCCGAAAATGGATGATTATCTCAAATAGGCAATGTTATGTCATCATTATGCCATGTCCAAAATAGGCAGTCTTACATCATCAATGTTGAACTTCTGATCACATCATCATTGACATTTTCCCATACCTGTCATCACACCTCTGACATCATGCATACCTGTGGAAAGTGTCAAGCTTCCTTTGAGATCAAAAAGGACCACTCCAAACACCAAAAGCAGTGTACTGTTGGTCTCACTGACACCATCACCTTCACCCTTCCAGAAATTGGTCATCCCATCACTGTTCACTTCAATGAGGAGCGTCATCACATCTGTCTCTGTTCTCCTACTGGATGTCCCCAACAGCAAGGTTTCAAAACCTTGGAGGGTCTCAAGAAACATCTGCGCAAAAAGAAAACATGGTTCCATCCATCCAATGCACCTGTGCCAGTGAGTTATCTTCCTTCCTTTCAATCTCTCATATTTATTTTGCTCTTGCAGTCCAATTCCAATGATGTTCCAATGCTCAATATTCAGGATCACACAGCTCCCATGAATCCTTCTGATGATGATGGTCCACTCGTAAGCATCATGTTCTCATCTCATCCTTTCTGCTTTAAGACTCGCCATCATCTCAGAGTCACACCAATGACGATCACGAATCCCACCATCACATCGATACAGAACAGCTTTCTCTATCGGTGAGCACCATACTCCATCCTGTTCAACCACCCTTTTTCATCCTTGTTTCTCATGCTGGCAGACGTACGATCCAAAAGATGGTCTACAACATCATCCATTTTTGGAGCAGATCAACCTCGTCATCGATCCCGATTTACAAGCCATCTGCTGCAATATCTGTCTCGTCGCTCTCGCCCCAAAGGAAGTTCCAGCTCATCTTCGAAACAAGCATCACAATGTCAAGTTCAACAAATCCTTCTTCGAGGAGCTCGTCCAATTCATGCAAATCCATGAATCCCTTCCACATCCCCCTGTCTGTCAAGAAGACATGCCCCCATTCAGAGGATTGAAGTTGCTTGATGGTTTCGCCTGTCCTTCCTGTCCCGTGGTCTTGAGTTTGCCAAAGAATCTTCGTTCACACCACACTTCCAAACACCCTGACCTTCCTATTCCCAAAGTTTGGCCCCAATGCAAAATGCAACAGCTCAATCATGGTGGCCCAGCTCGCATTCTCTGGCGCGTCACCACCACCCAAGCACCATCCCCTTCTCCTTCCCATGTCGCTTCCCCTTCCCAGCTCATCACCGACGTACGCAACAAGGTCCTTCAATCTCTTCTTCCCAATCATCCAGTTCCTCAAGATGATCGTCTCATCTCTCCTTGGCTTTGCATGACACGATGGCATGAACATGTCGTCGGCTACGATCTCCCTTCCCTTAGATCCCTCGTACAACTTCCCAGCACCTCCGATCTCGATCCTGCAGCACCTGGAATCAAGGCAGCAGTGGCAAACTACTTCAACGAAGCCCTCGGTGCCATGGACAACACCGACGATTTGATCTTGCAGACCTTGAACTCTCCAGATCCACAAGCAAAGTAAGCCCTCTTTCCCTCCCCGCTGCTCGTTCAGATATCAACATTTCCAAATAGTGGCATCAGCAACACTCCCCTGCAGCCTCATCAGAACTCCACCACTCTCCTCAAGTATATTCAGCCCGTCATCGCCCTTCTCTGTCTCTTGCTTCGCTTGCCATTCCAAGATCACTATCACCTCCCCTTGCCTGACAACATTCAAGATCAGGTGGTCTCCCTTCGAGAAGCACTTCAAAACAAAGACAACATCTCCCCTCCTTTGCATCTACTTCTCTGTTCAATTTGGTTGACCACGTGGCACAGGTCCTCCGATAACCATATCCCTTGTCCCACCGAAAGACTTCTCGTTCTCCTCACCCTGAATGAGGATGGCGGCCATCTGGAACCCAAGGAGGTCACAGGCTATCTCGCCAAACTTCAATATTGCATTCGCTTGACCTGCCTGATGGAGATCAAGCTTCTGGCCGTCAGGCAGTTTCATGGCAACGAAGATCAAGCCTGCAACTCTCTTCTACCATGGTTCACAGAGAAGACCAACTCCCCCTTCAGTCGCATACGTCATCTCCAGCACTATGCCTCTGCCATCGCATACCAGACCATGAGTCTACCTTGCATCTGGTGGCTGGACCGCACAGATTGGAAGGAGCTTCTGTTCAACGGAGACAAGATCCACCTCCATCAACTCAGGACCATGTTCAACGCAAGCGGTCAAACCATCATCGATCTGTGGGAAAAGAACGTTTTGAAGGGCATCGATCTACGAGTATCCTACGATCACCTCGCAGACACGATGGGCAACACCGACGTCGGTTACTCCTTCCTCACAGATCCTCGCAACTCCTGCTTCCATAATCGTGACGCATTGGCACATGCATTCATGGAAAATCCAGCCATAAGGCAATCCTTTGGACATTTCCACCAAGGAAAGATGACTTGGAATTATGGAGCACTCAAGAACTGGCTGCGAGACTATGCAGAGTTTCAATTGCACCTTCTGATGCGTTGTGAAATGCTCAGTGGCGCTCCCCCTCGTGGAACAGAGCTCACTCCCATCTTGTTCTGCAACAGCAAGCATCGATCTCAACGCAATCTCGTCATCATGGGAAAGCATGTCGCAATCCTTCGTCGATATACCAAGTCAGGCTCCATCACTGGCCAGGACAAACTCATCCCTCACTCTCTCGACGCCATCACTAGCGATCTCATGATTCAATCCCTTGCGCTCGCACGTCCCTTTGCAGAACTTGCAATCTATCTCTGCAACCCCCCAAACTCGCAGGATCTCCTCAATCTCTATCAAAGCCATGTCTTCGTCAACGTCGACAAGCTGTTCAACACCAACGATCTCAGCAACATCATGGCTCGTACAAGTCTCACTCATGTTTCCTGCAAGCTGACCGTCAATCCATGGCGTCACATCAGCATCGCCTTCAAGCGCAAGCTCGCCAATTACACAGACGATCTCTTGGATATGGATGACCATGACACCATCGATGCCCTGCAGGCCGGCCATTCCCGTGCAACAGAAAATCGTATCTATGGTCTTAGCTCTGATGCTCTCGCTGGGGCTCCAGAAGATCTCCTTCCTCATTTCTTGCAAGCAAGCATCAGGTGGCAACTGATCCTCCATACTATGCCAGGCGGTCTGTGTCTACCATATAGTCAAGCTGGTCCAGCCCACTTTCAGCATCTCGCAAAGTCTGGTCAATTGGGTTCAGATGCACAGAAGGATGTTCTAGGCAACGTTCATCCACAGCAATTTGCTCTCTCAGAAGAGTCGATCGCCAATCGCATCTTGGACAAACTGGAAGATAGACTGTTCAGCAATCTAGAAGCTCGGTTCATCAAACAGCTGATTCCTCCCATCTGTGCCAACATCAAATCAATCATCAAAGAAGCTCTAGCTGGCAAGGCAATGTCATCACAGTCTTCTGGGATGGATGTGCATGACATCAATACTGGTAAGCAGGACTATCAACAGAAGTATTCACTCTAAGTAAGCATTGTATATGATTCTGCAGAAAAAGATCCTATTATGGATGAAGATGCAGATGCAGATGCAGATGAAGATGAAGATGAAGATGAAGATGACAATGACAATGACAATGATGATGATGATGATGATGATGATGATGATGCAGACAGGAACAAGGAAAATCCCCAGTCAAGACTTTCCTCAGAATCAAATGGTTGGTGGGACCTGTTTCACGTTGATATGTTGACTGATTTTCTCCCCAGCAAAGGATCTAATGCCAACAAATTTGGAGGACATGGACATAGATGACCTTTATGCTGATTTCAGCATGGCACTGACACTTGGTAAGTGAAACAATGCTTCGCTTTCATACTTTGACTGAATTTCTCAAGCACCAACAAATCTCGAGAACATCGACCTCAATAACCGCAATTCACAACAGCATCCCCACCTCCAACATAGAGATGACATGACAATGCACTCCCTGCAAGCTCTCAGGAAAATATTGAATAAACCAGATGCAGCATGGATTTCAGAACAGCAACAGCACGCAGTCCTTGCCGTCATGAAACACGACACTGATGTGATAGCAATGCTCAAGACTGGAGGTGGCAAATCTATGCTGGCTATCATCCCCACCATACTGTCACCCAGCACAGGGACTGTCGTGGTCCTCCCCTTGAAGTCTCTCATGACTGATTGGAAACGAAAACTGGATGGTATGAAGATTTCATATCAAGAATATGATCCATCTGTCAATGGAAGGCAACTCAACTCCAGCATCAACCTTATTCTGGTATCAGCCGACCGGGCAACTTTTGGTGGATGGCGCCATGCAATAGCAGAGCTGAATGAGAAACTCCCTATCACTCGGATGGTGTTTGATGAAGCACATCTTCCATTGCTGTCGAACGACTTCCGCACCTCGCTTGGACGTGTCAACGAATTACGCACTCAGAACATGCAACTCATCCTCCTCAGTGCCACCATACCTCCCTCCAGTGTTCCTGTCTTGAAGACATCGTTCGGGTTGTTGGAGAATGCTGTGGAGATCCGTGAAAGCAGCAATCGACCAGAACTGGAATATATTTTGAAGAAACCCCTTCCATCAAGTTTAGTCCCACAAGAGGTCATCGACATCGTATCACAGGAGATGAATGGGTGGGACACAAGGGACAGGGGACTTGTCTTTGTGACATACATGAGCGATGGAGAGGCCCTGAATGAAGCAGTAAGTCACTGTGCGTTTTTTTAGATGAATATCTTTGCCAATTCAGATCGTAGACCGGCTGGCCATTCTACAATGGCGCAAAATCCCTCGCTGACAAAAAGCGACTGGAGATGTACACCAATTGGAGAGATGGGATCACACCCGTGATGATCTGCACAAGTGCATTCAGTACCGGAAACGACTATCCTCATGTTCGACTCACAGTTCATTTCAAGATGGCCCTGGAGATGAGCGAGCTCATCCAGGCACAGGGACGTGGTGGGCGCGATGGAAAAGGTGCTCGATGCTACATCATACCTACAGCATCCCCTCAGCTTCCAAATATTCCAAGGGAAGCCCAGGATCACAAAGGCCAATGGTACGCACACGACTACATCTACGTTCACGGAAAACGATGCCTGCGGTATGGTGCAACACTGTACATCGATGGAAAGGGATTGGAGTGCAAGGAAGCTCCGACAAACATTCAATGTTCTGTCTGCAAATGGAAGTCTGAAGTCCAGACAATGAAGACCATCATCCAGGCACGACGTTCAGACACAAGATGTGGTACTTATCCACAATCAACAATGTCCAAATCAAAGCGCGAATTGGATCCTGCAATACATTCAAAGCAGCATTCATTTGCAGCTGCATCTCAGGTCTCGAAGAAGCAGCGTACCGAGCGAATGGGCAGAATTATGGAGGAAGCAGACCGGATGCGAAAGGCGTTGAACAAGGTCAAAGACCACGGATGTGGGCTCTGCCTTGTGGTGAGGAAGGGGTCCGCACATCACAACATATTTTCCTGCCCTGTTCTGGCCAGCGATTCCTGCGGAGGATTTGGTGCACTGATGGACTGGAAGAAGACGATCCGATATTCACACAAGGGGATCTGCTGGAAGTGTCATGTCCCTTCATGCTCCGACATGCTGCATACCGATTTCACCAGCAAGGAACTTCCATGTGAGTGGGAGGACGTGGTGATACCAACGTTATTTGGGATTTGGATGGATCAAGCCATTCGAGAAAGGGCGCAACAGGAGCTCGGAGTGAGTTGGATGGATATTCAAACATACACATCATGGCTGGGGGGAGGGCCATCTCAGCCGTATTACAGCAAGGCGATGGAGCTATACCTCTGGTATGTTGAACGAATAGCTGGATCACTGTAAATTGATATATATATCATATTCAACCACCTTCACGTATTTGGGGATCGGGGGGGGGGCCGTCATCACCAATAACATGCGGCATGTCATGCAACAGTCCCTACAAGTCAATTGCAATGGAGTGTGAAGTTCATTAAAGTTCATTAAGGTTCGTTGAAGTTCGGTCGCACTGCAATGCACACTAGGCCTGAAATCAGGCTATCCATAGTCAATTGCAATCGAGTGGAACCATGTTTCATGCATGGGACCCTCCTAATTGTGCTCCATAGCTGAAGTTCGTTGAAGTTCGTTGAAGTTCGTTGAAGTTCGTTGAAGTTCGTTGAAGTTCGGTCGCACTGCAATGCACACTAGGCCTGAAATCAGGCTATCCACACGACAATGGTGAAGTTCCTTGAGGTTCATTGTGTTCGCAAAGTCGTCGAAGAGATTCCTAATCCAGATACCACCTACACACACTCTACGAACCCTGGTTCGAGTGCATGAACCTAGGCTCGCTTTGCTTATATAGGCTTGCAAAGGTTGTCCAACCTTAAGGATCCTGGTTCGAATACACAAACCTAAGCTCCTGTTGTGCCTAGAGGCCTTTAGGATGGAGTCTTGAAGTTGCATTTCAAGACAAAAACAAAACAATCAGTGTGTATCGTGTACTAATGTCCTTCGAAATGAATTTCATTTCCAGCCTGGTTATATAAATATTCGCTCATACTAGGCCTGTGATGTGTTACAGCCCGAAATCAAGTGGATCGCAACTCATGCCAGGGGTTGGGGATCGATGCTGCAAAGAAGAACTATGATGCTGATTCAAAGGAGGAGGGATATGGCTGTGGGAAGCTGTGCAGTATTCTTAATCCAAAGTATACATAGTGTGAATCGAAACAGACTTACATTCCTCATCCATCTCATCCCGAGTGCCATCGTCGTGTTTGGACTCTCCCTCTCCCTCTCCCTCTCCCTCTCCCTCTCCCTCCTCCATCCCATCTGTTGCTTCGGTAGCCACCTCCTGGCCCATCTCCACATCTGTCTCCTCCTCAGCGCCAGCATTCCTGCTCTTGTCCTCCAACATCCGCAACCCCATTCCAGCCATACCATTGACATCAGTATCTGAAGATACAATATGCAGTGACCATTATAAACAGGACACCTACGTACCATTTTTGCGATGCTTGATCTGTAATATATCGATCTTATACCATGCGGAGAGTGCGTTGGCAATCTCGAGACACTTTGCAAGTCCCTTCAATTGAGTGATGTCCTTCTCAAACCGCTTCCCAGATAGAGTGGGACCCAGAGCTACGTCATATGCAGCCCAATCTGGATGCGACTTGGATAAGCAAAAAATCCACAGTATCAACAAATCTTTGGTCATGACATACTAAGCTGAAATGGATCGATCCTCTCGAGATCGTGGTCTCTGTTTGCTGGCTGCATGCGCCAGGCCTCTACGGCTTCTGGATCATGTTGGCCAACAATGAATTCGGTTGCAAGGTAGTAGTCGAATAATGGGATCCTGGTGTCCACCGACAGTTTGTCACCAAGTGCGGCGCAGCCGAGGAGTAGTTGCTCCACGACCGTGTCCATGAATACAAGCATCCGTTGAAAGAAACTGATACCCCCTTGCAGGAGTGGCTTTGATCGTGATTTTGATTTTTGATGGAGGGTGATGTAGATCTCATTGATCATGTAGTACCGCCAGAGCAGACGATGGAGGTGTTCATAATACCACGCAGGAATCTTTGCCTTGATCTCTCTCTGGCATCCCTTGGTCTCCTGCTCGTATACAGTTGCCATGGGTTGCCCTTGCGTGTATTCCACTGTGTATGTCAACATGGAAATGAATCCGAGGATTTCCTCGTTGTAGATGTTGCCAGCGACATTTCGGGGATAAAGGAGGTCCGACATGATGGAGAATGGTAGGAATAGTGTGGGAACAACAAGGAGACAGGCGACCGCTTGTAGAAGAACTGCCAGAAAAGGATGTGGACTGAACGGTACTGGTCACGTTGAAACAAGACACATAGCAGAAGCCTCAATCAAGTTCAGTCATGTTCAGGCATGTTCGGACAGCCTGAGACCCAGAGCTTAGTTCAAATTGTAGATGCAGCATACTGCCACTTGGACATTGGGATTTGCTTTCAAATATATGAAGTACTATATGAGATTGCATGTTTAAAAAGAGAAACAAGATGCAACATTCAGATGTCCACGCCGCACAACAGAATACAATGGAATGATAAACAATGATGTCGCTCACGTCGCCTCAAGAGGAAGTGAGTGAGACGAGGCAGGGGGAATCCAGGGTGGGGCATGGAACCACCCGAGTCCGTCCATATCAACGAGAGAACTAACAGTCAGACTGGTGCATTGGATGAGTTGGGATTCAATGGAATGGTATCTACTGACCCTTAGCCTATCTCGTCTTTGTTTTCCTTTTGCTAGGAGGAGACTTGGTGGCGGCAACGTCTTGCGGAATGTATCAACAATAGATCTGGAAGAAAAGGTATGCCACTTACTGCTTTGTGACCGCCCACGCTTCCGCAAGTTATTCGCTTTCGGTTTGGATGTGGATGTGGATGCCTCTGGTAGATCAGGTGCGGATGAGGAGCCTGACACAGGGAACGTAAAGGCACTCACGGCTTTCGGTGCGCTGACGCGCCAGGGACGCCCGCGTCTCCCGCATATTCGTGGTTGCTGGCGCTGGTGAATGCAGAATCAGTCAATCACAATACATTCGGTCTAATGAATAAATATACTCGAGCTCATACCCTTCTCATTCTTCGTGTCCTTCTCCTTCTTCATGGTGTTCTCCTTTTTCATGGTGTTCTCCTTCGTCGTGGCCTTCTTCCTCTTCTTTGTGGACTTTTCATAATCCTCTTCGTCCTCCTCTTCGTCCTCCTCTTCGTCCTCCTCTTCGTCCTCCTCTTCGTCCTCCTCTTCGTCCTCCTCTTCGTCCTCCTCTTCTTCCCCCTCTTCTTCCTCGCCTTCGTCCCCATCTTCTTCACCTTTGCCTTCACTCTCACCGTCTGCATCCACATCTGCACCACCATCTCCATCTCCATCTCTGTCTTCCCCAGTCTCCTTGTCCTCTCCCCCATCTGCAGGATACTCCTCCTGGTCCACACCCACCCTCATATCCTCAGTAACATTCGGGTCGAAGGGGTCACGAGACTCCCATCCAGCCTCGGCCCATGTTGCGGTATATGCGTCCACTGCATCATTGACATAATCAGCGTAATCCAACAACGAGGAGAGCGATACTGACGGATCATCGGCCGTAGGGTATCGTCATATCGCTTCTGGGCGTCCTTCATGTAGCTCTGTAGCATTTCCCCGGACACATCCGGGGAAACAAGGCCTGTTGGTCCCGTACTGCGCCCCATCTGGCTACAATCTAGGAATAATAGTCAGCAAGGTCAATGGCCTCGACGATCATGAAACCATACACTCTTTCACATCCACTACGGATGCCTGGCTGATGTTCGGCATCCCTTGTGTGCGCGTGCGGCGGTATTCCGATATGTAGACAGGCTCGTGTCGGGCTACGAGGAGCTCTGTGACGATAAACCGGTCCATAATGGAGGCGATCTTGGCCTCCTCAATCACGTTGGATAAGTCTGCGCTTGTGGTGCATTCGCGCCAGATGTTGTTAAGATGGATGAAGTTCTGGGCAAGGACCACCCAGAACTTATATGGAGTAATTGGGGCACGCCTGTTTCGCAGCAGATGTGCGAGCATGAACCTACGATACACCAGCATTTGCACATGCTCGCCATAGGCCACTGGAACCGTGACTATGTGGTTTACTTTCCTACCAGTCCGATTGAGCAAGTACCAAGGGATCCCTCTGGTCGTGACTTTGTTTGGTTGTAGATATTCGTCTGCGGCGATAGAGGCCAATTCTGTGACCTGGGCCTTGTTGGGGCGCTCAGAGGGGAATCGGTAGTAGTTCATGGCTGATGGATACTGGTGGTTCAGGTTTGAGGAGTAAGTGGCGACCAACGTGTTTTCGTACGGTTCGGTAGGTTTCGGTGCTGGTCACTATTTACGGTAGTTATGGGGACGTATGCGCATGCCTGCAACGTGTCGCAATGCCAGGCGGTGCTGCCATGAGGTCGAATGTTACCTAAAAGGCTTGGTTGTAACGACGGAAACACGAAAACAATGTTGGGGCGTCCATGCCGCACAACGAAATATAATGAAATCATAAGCAAAGACGGGGTTCACGTTGACCCAAGAGGAAGGGAATCCAAGGTGGGCCATGGCGCAGCTGGAGTCTGTCCATATGGACGAGACAACTAACCATCAAGCTCAGCATTTGATTGGTCCAATGAGAGGAATTCAGGTGCCGAAGACCTGAAAGGAAAATTAAAACAGCGACATACGACTCGGTGGTTGAGCAAAGACCTATATATCATGGGACTGATATCAGGGGCACTACCATAAAGAAGTGGAAACATGTTAGAGGACTAAGACTCTATGAACAATCCAAACCTTGGTTCGTGAGGCTCGGATGTGATACCCAGGGCTTTCAACGCATTGTGAACACATTACAAGCCTCTAGGAACAACACGAACCTAGGTTCGTGCACTCGAACCAAGGTTCGGAGAGAGTGTAGAGGTGATGTCTGGGGTACTGAAAAGCATACAGGCCTCTAGAAACAGCACGAACCTAGGTTCGTGAAGCGTGGACGCGACGCCTGGGGCGCGGCAACACGTCGGGAATGTCTCCCACACGTTTATGAACAACACAAATCTCGGTTCGTGCACTTGAACCCAGGTTTGTAAGCATGGCAGTGACATCAACAGCATTCCGGAGGATCTTCTGCAATAACACGCACCTCGGTCCGTGCCACTCATGGAGTGCAATGAAATACAAATGTGGTAAATGAAGAGCACCACGACTAATAATAGCACTTCTCTTCTTCTCTTACATACCTCATACATCTATCACCAGCAGCCTTCAGGCTTAGTTATCTTTTCTACTTCCAAAGATGTTCCACGTCCAGAGCACGACAAGACGCGACATATTCTTTGCCTACAATGTCTATATCGGTATACATCCAGTTTCCACGCTGACAGCCGTAAGATTCTATGCTGGAGATGTCCATGTCCTCCGCTCTGAGGACAACCCAGCAATCTCCATTTATGCTGGATCTGGATGGATCCAATGGAATCCGAATGGCATCATGACTATCACCGTCTGTGGCATGGAGGTATATCCTGCTCCCTGCTCCAATCGGGGCATTCGATTCGTTCAACTCCGGGAGGAGGTCAACGCAGCCATCCGCCAAGGACCATCCAGTGTAGCGGTTCTAGCGCGGGTTATCGCCAAGGACGCTGGCATCGTTGGGGGGAGTGAGGTAGAAGGTCCAGTGGCTTCCGGCTCTAGAAAGCGTATTGGAGAGCCTTTCAAGATGCCTGACCCAAAGGCACAGAGGCTAGCGATCACTCCCAAGGGCAAGGTAGGCGAGATCCATACATGCTCAATGCTGTCTATTGACATGTTTGCAGGGCGTGCGATACGAACCGACAGCAATACATCAAGGTAAGTGCTAATCTCGACCTAACCCATGCTGTACCGACGCAGATACAGCTGGTTATCCACCATACCGCATGCAGGATGTTCAAACCGACATGGCGGTTGACCCTATCCAGCCCCTTCAAACATCAGTATGTGTGCAGACCGACCTTCCGATGGTCAGTACACAGAGCATCCAGACGGATCCAACGATGGACCCAAACCATCTAGCCGAGGTTGCGGAACTCAAAGCAGAAGTGGAAATGCTTGTGGAGAAGGTCTCCGTAAGCAATGAATCCATCAAGGTCATTCAAGCATTCGCAGAGACGACGAAGCTGGAAAGGGACAAGGCACTCGGCCGTGCAGACAGGCTCAACATCAGATTACGCAAGGTGACAGAGAGGCTCATAAATGTAGATGCGCAGCGCTCCGATGCCACGAAGACAATGATAGCTGCTTACATCAGGACCACCGAACTGACGGCTGGGCAGCTCATAGATGCAGTGCGCGACAAGATACAGAAGTTAGAAGAGGACCAGAGTTGCATCGCGTAAGCGCCACGATCACAGACATTCACTGCGATGCTGATTGGCTCACCTCGCTTCTCATAGATGTCGTGGGATCATGTAGGTTGACGCTGATGCTGATGCTGATTTGTGTGTTGGCTGAAACGACTGTTGCAGGATATTCGCGCTATCTATGCATTGCGGGCATTCAATATGCTACTCGTGTGGGATGAACTACTGGCTCCACAAGGTGGCTAAACGGCCTCGCCATAAAACTCGCCTCGACCTTCCGAGTGTCAATTGCCCAGCGTGTCGAGCGGAGTTCCCACAGGCGTTGACGAGTCCAGAGAAGCAGATTAGGGATGCTTCGGCCATCCCATACATACGCAATTTAGCAATGGATACAGTCGTCGCCGGCCTGTTCGATGAATTGGACTGCGCGTTAGTGAAGCTTAGCCAGTTGATGCCACAGGACCGGGAGGTCATGGAGTGGATGGCCACATATCGGATGGGCGAGGGCACCGAGGCCAAGAGACATTCAGAAGGCATGATGTAAGTCTATGACATACATCACTGGATCACTGTGTTCATCGCCCTCATAGTAGATCCTCTGAGGGGTGGCTGTACTTCAAGACGCGTGTGTGGCCAGGGATGTCCAGCCAGCGGATATATGAGAATGGCCATGTTATTGACAAGGACTACCATACGTACGTAGAACACCTACATTAGCACAGCTGTAGTTGTTCGTCATAGCAGACTCTATATAATGGTATTCTAAGTGGTGTGGCCAGGAATCCTGGCCTGCTCCCTCTTGGAAGGTAGGGTATCGCATCACCCAGTTCAGCGGGTCACATGGATGGACACGATGGGTCTCTGACAGGAAGATTGGTTATGCCCCAGGGTGGCTGGCCAGTAGGCCAGCCCAGATGGTACCCAGAGGTTAGAAACTAGCAATGGAATCCTGGGCTGCTCTGCCTCAGAAGGTAGGTTATCACATCACACTGTTAGGGACGACCCAGCCACTTAATCGAGACGGTACAACACGGTAAGGATGGGTGCTCCTCTCCGATTTCTGTTGTCGTGTTTGGATCAAATCACAAGTACATGGACAACGAAAGCGAAACGAGTTGAACACAGCAACATAGCAATCCGAAAATAAGATTGAGAATGACAAGCTACACCCACAAGTCCCCCACTTCAACCCAAGCCTCTTCCTCATTCTTATCAGGGTATTTGATGATGGCTCACCAATACAAGACTTCTCAGGACCCAGCATACATGGTGAGGTCAATGATCAGCTCACCTATGAGAGACTTCTCTGGGCCAGCAGGCTTGGTGATGTATGCCTTATTAGTGAAAATTACCATGCCCCTAGACCTTGAGAGGAGCGGAGTCTTCTTCAGGTCCCCCACCTCAACCCAAGCTTCGTCCTTGTCCCTTGTCCCCCTCATAGTAGTTGATGATCAGCTCTCCAATGGGAGACTTTCCATGACCAGCATACATGGTGATGTATGCTTTGTTGGTGAGAATCACCATGCCTCGGTGATGGGTGTGTGAAGTAGGAGGGAAGGGAGAGGTGCTATTGTTAGCTGTGGCGCTCTTCTTTTACCACATCTGTATTATATAGCAGGACTCTATGAATCACACGGACCGAGGTTCGTGGTGTTTGTAAAGTCATGGAAGACCCTCTGGACGCTTTGAATATCACTGCTATGCTTTACGAACTTTGGTTCGAGTGCACGAACTTGGGTTCGAGTGCACGAACATAGGTTCGTATTGTTGGCCGAAGCTAGCTACAACACCTTTTGGAGGTCCTACACGTTCAGCCAAATGGCACGAACCCATGTTCGTGCACTCGAACATTGGTTCATGTTGATGTGTAAGCTCGTACCACTCGTTTCATAGTTGTACTAGCATGTTATGTTGGCACTCAGATATGTACTACCATGTTCGTAGACCGTTCGGACAGTGCAAGCAGTCATGTAGTATCCGAGTGCTATTAAAGGGGTGTTCAAATGTTCGTGCAGTGTTCGTGCAGTGTATAGTGTCCGTGCAATATGTTGGTAACCTCTGCAGTCATGCTTATCCGGAGTATGTGGCATTATGTAAGCGTCATCCACATGCATGCATTTCAGGACCTTGCCTCGACTATCACCATCCACCCGCAAATCATGGCCAATTCCATATCCCGCTCCCAGAAATTACCTCATGGATCTCTCTTTCCCCACTGTCGCGTGAGGGAGCTGGACATGGGCCAGCTCCTAGTTGAAGGACACACCCTCAAATGGGAGGCCGATGGTGTGTCGCTCATCCTCGGCCGACCGCAAGGACCGGGGCCCGTCGTCCTTGTGAGTGCACCAGAGCACTATGCGGATCTTCTACGCCGATTTGCCTGGCGTCAGAACGTGCTACGGGTGGTTCTCAACAGAGGCACAATTACGCAGGACATCGCTAGGGCGATGAAACGCAACCTATGGTATGGGAATGAGATCCTCACCCATTCAGCAGCAGCCTTTCAGGAGGCTAAGAGGGGACATGGGAGGGCCCGCCTCTTCGACATCTTCATGCTGGAGGAGTGCTTCGTGGGACGCCACGAGCAGGCGGCAGTTATATTGTGGCAGATGGAACATCCGAACACCAACCTACGCTGTCTGGACGTCATGGACAAATGTGAGAAATGGACTGCACTTGATAACCCATAGCCCACTAATCCAGCATTCACACACAAGCCAAAATGGACTGGAGGCACGCTCAAGTGGCCTTTGGCCCTGACTGGGAGGGTGAGATACACCGGTGGGAAATGGAGAGCAGCGATAGAGACCTTGACGGCCACCTGGTGGAACAGGCTCAAAGGCTGTATCGAGAGTGGTACGATCACCCATACCCTCAGTGGGTAAATCAAAATCGCTTCTATGCCGGAGGTGTGTGGCCACTCGGTAGGCACATCCATATGCTGATCCGTTTGGTTCCAGATGTTCTTGCAGATATCGCAGACGCAAGTGGGTCAGATGATGAGGGGGAGGAAAATAAGGAGGACAACAGTGACAGCGACCCAGATGATCAGATGCCCACTGGGACTCTACCCAAGGCGGAGCCCCAGACCTGGTCTAAGCCCAAACCCAAACCCGAGCCAAAGCCAAAGCCAAAGCCCAATTACAAGGCCAAGGCCATAGGATCTGCAGCAGTGTCCATGCAATCAAGTTCCCAAAGAAAGCAGACGGTAAATTGGAAGGGGAAAGGGAAAGGGAATTAGATTGATCCTCCCTGTTAACTGTCATGCAGCGGCACTTTGAACACCTACTCCACATGTATTGTACAATATGTCTACTCTGGGGCTGTAAAGCATTTGTGGGATAGCATGCTGAGTACTCAGTGGTAATCCAGCTTATGCGAGCGTGTCCTATGCCAAATAAAATTCACGTATTCGACAACCTCCGCTTCCACTCCAGCTGGATGAGCGGCCGTGTGGTAGACTTTGTCGTTAGTAAATCTTTCCAGGTCATCACTCGTTTTTTCACCCAACTAATGGTCAGATACTAGGTCCTCGGTTTTAAATGTAGTCACACAGCAAAAATCACCGATGCTGTCCAATCTGGCTTGAACTTGTCTAGGGTGCTGCAACGTGCGGGTCCTGATCGACGATACGATGGATACAGAGCGGGTACACGACACCACACACTCCATGTCGAGCTTTTCCCCCACTTCCTGACCTCTTGTTTTCCCTCAATGTCGTGCCCTCGATGATCTCCAGTTCCGAACCGCCATCCTCCTATTTCTCACTGAATCTGGTCGGCTGTCGCACCGCCACATT
>JBBPQY010000009.1:0-16694 GCA_038092735.1 Chalciporus rubritubifer
CCCACCCCCACCGCCGCCTACTACCTCGAGCACTCCAGCCTATACCCCCCCACCTACGACGACTTCTACTTCTACGTCCACTTCCACTAGTTCGACTACATCAACCTCCAGCACCACCTCTTCACTCAACCTCAGCACTGGCTTGGCCAGCGGGTTGGCTGTCCCAACTGGTACATTAGTGCCCGCCCCTCAGACAGGAAGCCCGCAGAACCTTCTCGTTATCAACAATATCATTGTCGAGGTTGGCATAGCACTTTCTGCCTCCGAGCAGAAGCAGTAAGTGGGGACGAGTGCTTGATGAATACGTGTTTACAGTTGTTCCTGGGTTATCTTGTTGTTCTACTCTCTTTCTTTCTGTTCCTCTTCCCTAGACCGTGTCCTGTGGGAGTGCGTTGTACGTTGACATATTTCTGTAACGTTTGGCGCTTTTATCCATTGGCATGTATCGCGATGCCCTATACCTCAGATGTGCTGGCATGTACTCAGTGCTATTCTTTTATCGATTATTATCACATTATTACAACTGTTTCGGCTATATGTTGCGGGAAGTTAAGCGTCTCGGCGAGTCGTAGCGTACACATATAAAAACACGATTGATACCTAGGACCCAAAGCAGCATTGTACACTCGATGATACATTCGAAGAAAAAAAAAGTGGGATGTTTACATGAAGCAAGTGATGAGCAATACCTGTAAGCCGTGATCCTTAACCCATTGGCGAGAAACGGTATTCCCCTTTCTGAGGTCTTTGCGAAGTGCACTCTTGCTGGGTTTCATGATCTGTCGAAGAGCCAACTGCCCCTTGTGACGTGTAGCAACATAGTCTTTCACGTTGACGTGAGCTTCGGCCTTGAGCATTTTGCGAGCAGAAGTGAGTGTGCTCGGTAGATCCGAAGTGGTGGGAGGGCGGAGGCCAAGTTCGACTATGAGAGCACGCAACATATTGAGCTCTGTGCCGTTTCCCTTTACAGGGGATGAGATGAATCTGATAAACGAGATCAACTGTTTTGGACAGCGAACTTGTGAAGGTTACGAGACACACTGCGATATGAAAGCGGATGCATCTTCATAGGAGGCAGTAGGAGTACGCATTCCAAGGGAGCCATCGGACTCGGTAGAAGAGCTGTCGGACGACGAAGCTCTACGTTTGATTTTTCTAGCTGCCTTTCTCTTGTTGCGTTTAGGGGTGCGAGCCTGCTGCTTCGCGGCGGTGGGGAGGATGTCTGACTCTGAGCTGCTGGAGCCTGAGGAGCTCTCGAGGAGATTGTGATCGCGCAAGGAGAGTTTATCGAACGCGGTGGAGAAGTCTCCGTCAGAACTGGGGGGTGCTGTAGAGTCCGAGAGGGTGGATGGGATCGAGCGAGCTTCGAGGAGGGGATGTCGGAGAAGGATGAAGTCAGCATCACTTACAGACCCATCGCGAGATTGTTGGGTCCATACGATCTCATCATCTGAGAAGTGGTCAGTCGAGAACTGCGAGAGTGGACTGGCAAACTCTTGCTCGCTGCTCGACATGGCGACGAGGTGGACGACGACTCGGATCTAGATTTTAGGGGCACTACTAGTAAGGGGAGTGTAGAACATGTGATCTGTCTTACCTAATACGATTAGATGACCCTCTGCCCAACGTTGTTCAGTTGTTGTACCCGTCGTCGTTCTCGAATTCCCCTTCTCTTTCTCGCCGCTGTCGGCGCTGTTTAAAACGCGTCTTGTTTCACGACCACATTCATTCTCACCCACCTCATCCCCATCATCCATGGAGGCATGTATCCAAACCTCACGCGCCATCCGTATCGTTCATCATGCTCACATTGCACAACAGGGCCTACTTGACTTCTCCAAGGAGTTCGATGTCTCCCTCCTGGACAAGGTTGCGATGGCCCTTTATACCGGCCGGGGTCAGGAGGTCGGCCTTGGCGCTCGTCGTCGTCAATCTCTGCTAACCACTCCTCGCTTCACAGCAACAAATGGCCCAACAGGTCCTTACTCAGTTCGAAGAACATCCAGACGCGTGGACACGAGTTCCAGATATCATGGAAAGATCGACGTTCCAACAATCCAAGGTCCGCAACCATCTAGTGCACTCGTCGTTGGTCTCATTCTCTCGCTACAGTACATTGGTTTACAAATCCTCGAGAAACTGATCACGGCGCGATGGAAAACGCTACCCGATGGTCAACGGCAAGGTATTTACTCCTTGCTTTTGGATTTACGCGCTTCTCATCACCCCATCAGGTATCAGAAACTTTGTCGTTGGTATCACGGTCAAGATCGCATCTGACGAGACCACAATGAGAAAGGAAAAAACTTTCGTTAACAAGCTCAATCTTGCTCTTGTTCAGGTAACGAGGCTTCTCACAAATAATCTCCGTCGCTCATCACGTCTATGATCCACAGATACTGAAGCAAGAATGGCCGCATAATTGGCCTACGTTCATAACCGAACTCGTTGAATCATCCAAGACCAATCTCTCGCTTTGTGAGAACAACATGGTCATCTTGCGACTTCTGTCGGAAGAAGTCTTTGACTATTCTGCAGAACAAATGACGCAGACCAAGATCAAGAATCTCAAAAACCAGATGTGCGGGGAGTTCAGCGAAATATTCAAGCTCTGCTCCGAGGTCCTTGAGGAGGCGCAGAAAACGAGCTTGATCAAGGCTACTCTGGAGACGCTCTTGAGATTCTTGAACTGGATACCTCTGGGATATATTTTCGAGACTACCATAATCGATCTATTGCTCAACCGCGTATGTTTTCAGTCTCTTTATTCTCCGTTGTTCCAATCTGATCATGGCCCAGTTCCTCGAGGCTCCGGAGTTCCGCAATGTGACTTTGAAGTGCTTGGCCGAAATTGCTGGTCTTAACGTCGGACCAGAGTATGATCCCAAGTTTGTGATCTTGTTCGCCATGGTCATGACCTCCGTCAACCGTATGATTCCCCCATCAACAAACATCGCTGCTGCCTACGCATCCGCATCTGACTCTGGCCAAGAACTTGTCCTAAACCTTGCTCTGTTCCTCAGCAACTTCCTCTCCCAGCACCTACGAGCCGTCGAGACCGAAGCCAACCGCGATGTCTTGCTCAATGCCCACCTATATATGGTCAAAGTGTCGCAGGTTGATGAACGAGAGATATTCAAGATCACGCTTGAATACTGGTTAAAGCTCGTGGCAGAACTTTATGACGAGATTCAGGCATTGCCCATTGGAGACAGCGGATTGCTCATGGGTCTCAGTCTTGGGAATGGGACTGGCAACATGCTGAACGGGATGGCTCTGCGGAAGAACATTTACAGCGATGTTCTGAGCAACCTTCGTCTAGTGGTCATCGAACGGATGGTCAAGCCAGAAGAGGTACGTGCATTCTGTTCGCCCATTGACAATAACTTACACGTTCTCAGGTTCTAATCGTGGAGAACGATGAAGGAGAAATCGTCCGGGAGTTTATGAAGGAAATCGACACGATTGTTCTCTACAAGCAGATGCGCGAACTTTTGGTTTATCTCACCCATTTAGACGTCGTCGACACAGAGAACATCTTGACGGAGAAATTGGCTAAACAAGTGGATGGCTCCGAATGGAGTTGGCAGAACTTGAACACTCTATGCTGGGCCATCGGTAGTATCTCCGGAGCCATGAGTAAGTGATACCCTTTCGTGGGTAGTCTTGCTTGGTATTGACGGGATCTACTCTAGATGAGGAGACCGAAAAGCGATTCCTGGTGACTGTGATCAAGGACTTGCTCGGATTATGCGAAATCAAGCGCGGGAAGGATAATAAAGCCGTTGTCGCGTCGGACATCATGTATATCGTCGGGCAGTACCCACGCTTCCTCAAGGCCCACTGGAAGTTCTTGAAGACGGTCGTCAACAAGCTGTTTGAATTCATGCACGAGACACATGAAGGTACGCGGTAGCGCGAGTCAAACCTTCACGCGATGCTGACTTGGAACCCTTGATCGGCAGGTGTTCAGGACATGGCCTGTGATACATTCATCAAGATTGCTCAGAAGTGTCGTCGGCATTTCGTCATGCAACAATCGGGAGAGCAAGAACCGTTTATCGATGAAATCTTGCGGTTATTACACAGGATAACAGTCGACTTGTCACCACAACAAGTAAGTTACCCCTCTGGCGAATTTTCGTAAAGTGATGCGAGCTCTTCCAAGGTGCACACATTCTACGAGGCGGTCGGATACATGATTTCTGCTCAGCCGAATAAACCCCAACAAGAAAAGTTGATCGCGAGGTTGATGGAGTTGCCCAACAATGCTGTAAGGTTTTCTCTACAGTCTTTGACTTGTCCATCAAACTCAATCTCTGCAGTGGGACTCTTTAATGGCACAAGCTGCACAGAACATCGACGTGTTAAGCAACCTTGATAACATAAAAATCCTCTCGAACGTCTTGAAGACCAACGTTTCAGCATGTACTTCCATCAATAGCTTCTATCTACCCCAGATTGGTCGTATATTCTTGGACATGCTTGGACTCTACAAAGCCGTCAGTGGCATCATCAGCGAAACTGTCGCCCGAGAAGGTCAGTTGGCCAGCACTGCTCTTCATTAGCTCTCGCTTTACTGTTTACTGTCAACTAGGTGTAATCGCAACGAAGACGCCCAAGATCCGACAACTTCGGACAGTGAAGAAGGAGATCCTGAAGCTGATGGAGACGTACATCAAGAAGGCGGAAGATCTTGATGCAGTCAATATCAACTTTATGCCACCACTACTGGACGCAATTCTTGGGGATTACAACCGCAATGTACCGACAGCGCGGGACGCCGAGGTCCTCAATGTCATGGCCACAATCACGGGCCGCCTTGTTGTAAGCACATTCCTGCTTGAAGGGTGCAAGTATTGAGTTTCCTTTACCAAAGTCTCTTCTTACGCCCCAAGTCCCCGCTATCCTTGACGCCGTCTTCGAACCTACACTCAATATGATCAACCAAGACTTCGCTGAATTCCCGGAGCACCGTATTGGCTTCTTCAAGTTGCTCAGAGCCATTAATCTCAGCTGCTTCCCTGGTAGGCTTAGACGTTTTTTTTTGCGCTAAATTTTGCCAACTCTCCATTACAGCCCTTCTCGGAATACCGCCAAATCAGTTTAAGCTATTCATGGACAGCATTATATGGGCCATCAAGCACACCATGCGTGATATAGCCGATACTGGCTTGAACTGTACGTCGTTGTTCTCTTTGTGAGACACGCACCAATGCTTTTTAGTATGTCTCGAGGTGGTCAACAACTTTGCGAGCGCAGAGCCAGCCGTTAGCAACGCCTTTTTCCAACAATACTTCCTCAGTATCCTTCAGGATATTTTTTTCGTTCTCACCGACGCGGATCACAAGAGTGGATTCAAGCTGCAAAGTGTCTTACTTGCACGGATGTTCCAACTCGTCGAGATGAACCAAATCCAGACTCCATTGTTCAACCCCGCACAAGTGTCCGACCCCAATATGTCAAATTCACTGTTCCTCAAGGAGTATTGTGCAAATTTGCTCAAGACAGCGTTCCCTCATGTCCACAAGTGCGTTCGTTGTTCGTAATGGCGCTCCTTTACTAACCATGACGCCTTGCAGTTCCCAAGTTCAAGTATTCGTTACAGGATTGGGCGAATTCCACAACGACATCAATCGATTCAAGCTTGCCTTGCGCGACTTCCTTATCCAACTCAAGGAATTCTCGTCTGGCGATAATGCTGAACTATACCTCGAGGAGAAGGAAGCCGAAGCACAGATGAAAGCTCAGGCTGAACGAGATCTCGCGATGCGCGTGCCCGGCTTGTTGAAGCCATCGCAGATGGAGGACAAGGATGAAGACATTTCATAGAGCTCTGCATTGCCGTCCTCCTTGATTCTTTCCTTGATTCTCTTATACGACTCCATCTTCCCCTCATTCTATTCTGAACTTGAACTATTTTCACTTCATCAACTGTCTCAACACCTCACTGTGCTATCGATGTCTCCTCGTAGCTTCATATCTAATGTATTAGTATAGGTTGTGGAAGGTATCAAAGTAATGTAGAATATTGGGTGAAGCTCGAGGAAAACCAACCATAGCTGATAAGATAAGATAGCATAGAAGTAATTGAAGTCATTCCTCAGATCTGCGCTCAATCGATTGCCACCATGTTCAAAAAGTAGTGCCTCATCTCCGTCCGTCATACAGACGACTAATCTTACCTATAGGTTCTCGCCATCCACTGATATAGCGAGCCAAACACCACCGAAATCGTCTGTGCAGCGATCGATCCGGGCGGCAGTGCTTTCGCAGTGGAAAATACAACCTGAAGTTCTTGAACAGATATGGCCAAAGAAAGAGTCGCTAACACACGTAAAATGGTTCGTATCACCAAACTATCAAGTGATACACCGATCATTGAATCCATCCGACAAGACAGCAGAGAGCATATTTCGATATACACCGTTAATGCCGAACCCTTGTTCTTCCAACATTTCGATGGCCCATTGTATCCCACCCTTCGGTTGCTCCACAAGTGTAAGCCATGTCTAGATCTAGTCTAGCTCCTCTTGATTGTTCACATGTCGCCCTATAGACCCGTTCGTACTGCCCCAAGTAGGCATCGATCGCGGCGCAATACGTTTTCTACTCGCAGGCGCTCACATGATGTGCCCCGGACTTACGTCTGCTGGAGGATACCTTCCTCCACCCGAGTCTGAGCTTCCTGCCGATACCGTCGTTGCCATTCATGCAGAAGGCAAGGAGCACGCTGTAGCGATTGGTGTTACCAAGTTGAGCACAGAAGTGATCCGTAAGGTCAACAAAGGGATTGCTGTGGAAATCGTGACGCACTTGGGAGATGATTTATGGGCGATTCAGACGCTCTAACGGAAAAGCGGCTCGATGGATTGGATTCATTCAGATTACACTTGTGTTAGGCGGCCATATTCGCGCAGGATATACGTATACGAGGAGACACCGCTCCATGATTTGACTCGGAACATTTCCGTTTGTCCTTTACTGTCTCATGATATGCATCATCAGGCCCGGGCCCGGTGCGAACGAACGGCGCTTGTTGAAATAATGGAGTACAACTACAAGCGCAGTCTGATTGGACTTGCCAGTCTGTCGGAACTTGCTCTCAATGTCCATCTTCAAGTTGGTGACAAATGTTGAAATTAATTCCGTCCATTTCATTAGATAACCTTCAAGTTGACCGCGACTCCGTGCAACGTGTCCATGCAAATGCAGGGGTCACAAGGGAGCGAGTCATTTACATATGACTCGTTCACTCGTGTCAATCGGAAGAAGCGAAAAGGGGCCAAGACGAAATCAAATCCACCAATAACACCATCCGATCTTCTGGCACGCGTCAACGAAGAGATCGTACACGATATCGCTTGGTCACTCAACTGCAAAGGTACGTATGACTCCACACCATGATATCCCCGCAAACGTTCGTTCTGGACATCCTATAGACATCTTCCAGGCTGTGCTTGTCCAAGTGCGCATCAAACCCCAGAAAGTGCTGTGTCTAGGGCTGGGAAGTCCATCTTCGTCTCGGGACGCCCGAGCGCAACTTGCTTTCCTCAGTCAGCTATGTGCCTTTTCAAACATAGTGCGTGGACTCAGATACCTTGATCTGTCGTGGTCAGCCTCCTGAGGGGGGGCCTTGTGGATTAGGATTCAGCCGATGTCTTTGTATATGACCCCGTCTTTACGGATGCAGACAGGGAGCTGTTCCAAGCTCTCGGAATGCAGTGTCTTGACCATCATCAAGCAAGCTGTTTTACTTCATGGAACTCTGTTTCATCTCAAGCTGATGCCGAAAACTGTATTGTAGGGAGGCAGGCATTCTGTGGATGGTCCCACGATGTTGTATATGCCGCATTGCGACCTGAACCTATACGAGGTCGTGATTCGCGCAAATTGGACATTTGAACGCTTGTGCGATATCATTTTTCTCGCGAATCGCTTCGGTGACTATATCGACAAGTGCGTGCATCCCCCCTGACGGTTCTAGTCCGTGCCAGATGTGGTCTGACACGCCTCCTCCAGTAACCCTGTTTCAAAGATAGAAAAGGAATCGCCGTGCTTGATGCAACTAGGTATGTATATGATATATCATCAGTGAGTACAATGGACGCGCGTTCACTCATCCCACGACAATTTGTGGGACTCCATTAGTTCCCTTCCTGGAATCGCGACCCCTTCCCACGTCGGAGGCTTTTCCGACCGCATTCAACAACCTTGCTGTACAATACGTCAGCCGGACCCCATTATCGTTGAAGGGTAACACGTTCTGGGAGATTTTACCTCTTGCGAGGTGAGAAAGATGGTTGAGTGGTTGCTAATCGGATGCGGTCCGGTAGGCGTCATGACGCTATATCTTCTATTCGGAACCGATGTGGAAGCCCATATGACAACTGCTGTGGAACGACATAGTAGAAAATCTAAGATACAAAGCGAAGTAGCATATGAACAAGCAAGGATACCCCACAAAAGAATTATACAGTAGACGTAGCATCACTAACTAGCATTCTTCGTAGACATTATACGAATGGAAGTTGTCTTCGTCAGGAAATGGGAGGGGGTCGAGCTCGAAACGATCAAAGACCGAACCTGTCGTGCGAATGAATACGTCCATGTGAGACCGCCCCCGAGTACGGTCGGCGGGATAGAAAAGGTCGCAAGATCTGCCAAGAGAGGGGGTCGAAGGGGTGTCGGACTCGTCGTCGGAAGTATCCTCTATAGCTTCAGGCATTGACAGATCATCTAGCTCGTCAATATCATAGTGAGGTAGAGAATCGTATGTCGACGGGGAGGAGATCAAAGGAGATTCAATAATGGGACCAAGCACATATGGACGAACGAGTGGAGGGTGGAAGGGTGGATATGGCACAGGATATGGAACAGCAATTGATGGGGGACAGTGGGCATGATGACTGAAAAGGTCGTCAGATGACGACATGGGGGACGTCAAGGGACTGAGAGGGGTGTCGTCGTCATCCTCCACGACCATGACAGAGACGCGGCCATCTGGATCAGAGTCTGAGCAGAACTCGTCCTCTTCACCTTCGCAAAGTGTTTCCAGGAGGGAGTCAAGCCATTCAGCCTCGGAAGAAGACATGTCGCTTGAACTGCGAGGGACAAGTTTACTGGCGTCGGGAAACATGAACGAGTCTGACTCTTCCAATTCGCCGCCATCTTCTTCGTCTTCAGATACATTTTGCTCAGAATATACAGACATGAGACCGGATTGACTGGTCATTGCGGTTGGGGAGATGACAGGTTGTGAGCGAAACATCGAGTTTTTAAGGAGCACCCAGCGGTGAAGGTTACAGTTGTCCTTCCCGACAACAGCGGCGTGCAACTTATTACGGGCCATTGTGAATAAACTGGAATATTCTGTAGACATCTGTGTGGAGCGAGAAAAGGGGGATGTGCTGTGGCAATGAGGCGTCGGGTCTAACGCGTCGCGCGAGGAAGTTAGTGGTGAGTTTTGGAGAGGGGCTGAGAAGTACAAACCAGATGTGGGGGAGTGTTTAACGGTGTATGCGGTGTACGATGAAGGGCTCGAACAGAATGGTGCCGTTGTTAGATATACGGGCGAGTTTGTTGACCATACTTCAGGCGGGGACAGCCTGCGTTCTTTGAGTGGACGCGGCAAGAGGAGGAGAGGGGATGGACGGTGTTGAGCTATTGTGAGGGCATGTTCGTTGTGAGGGGAGAGAGCGAGGGGTTGGACGAGACGGGGGCGGTGATTTTATATGGTAATTTTGAAATGGCGAGGCTTTGTCGTGACTCGGATACGTGACCACCTCGGATGGAAACTCCTCATTGCGGAGCCACAAAGACAACACGTCAAAACAATCTCATTTGAGGTCACACGAGAGAAATAATGTCTGCCACCTCGTCGTCGTATTATCAAACCTAAGATAACAACACCGGGCGCCGACGTCCAACGCCGTCTCAATTAGCCCTCGTCCATCTCCTCGTCTCCAACAGGCTCGTCCTTCACAGTGTCAATCAACTTCTTCAGCTTGTTGACGCTCTTCGGCGAGATGTCGCGAGCGATGGCGAGCCAATGTGCCGCGTTGACCTCATCTCCGATCAGTCGATACACCTTGGCGAGCTGGAACACGACATTCGATTCCTCCGGTGAGCTATCGCGCAGCTTTTGCAAATCCTCGGTCGCGTCCTGTACATCATAGATAAGAGCACCATCAATTAATTATAGTCCGATTTGTCAAACCTTGTATCGCTTCATGGATATTAGGATTTTCGCCCGTCGATAGCGAACGAGAGCATTGTCTGGTGCGAGTCGCACGGCCTGGTCGAAAAGTGTGTAGGCTGCAACCTTATCTCCGCGACGTTCCACAGTCTGTAATAAGAATAGACGAGTCAGAGCGAGTATGTCCTTATCACCAGGCCCGGACGGAACCGTCTCACCATGCCAACGCATCCGAGAAGCACTGCATTTTGTGGGTGAATCTCGAGTGCCATACGGTAATGATATTCTGCCAGACGGATTTTGCTCATTCGCAGATAGCAAGTCCCTAGGCCATACCTATCGTTGAGGTAATTAGTATTACCTAACCCGTACAAGTCAAATTTCACAACTTCCTACTCACCACGCGTTATAATGTCGTTGGTCCGCACGTAATGCGGTCTGGAAGAATGAAATCGCCTTATCAAGGTCTTCGTCAACCGATTCATGTCCGCTCAGTGTGAACGCGTATGCGCAGGACGGATCGAGCTCAGCCGCCCGCCGGAAACATGTCAGGGCCTGTGAGCGTTCTTTCTGGAGGGAAAATAGATTGCCGGCGGCAATCCAAGCTTGCGGAGAATGGGGATTAATACTCATCAACTCTTGCGCGAGAAACGAAAGCTGCACGTTCTGTTGCAAATGCCACAGGAGGGTCGAATACACTTCCATATCGCAGACCCGATATGGTTCCAGCGCACGAGCAGCCCTGAATGCGCGTTCGGCCTAAGAAAGCACGTAAGTCGGAATGAGATAAAATAGCCGGAAGGAACACAGCACGGTGAACTGTTTGCAGAAGTTACGTACAGATGCATACTCCAATCTTTCATAGTGAGCTCGACCAACCATGGACAATACCCACGATGACTGTTGGTGGGCGGAAGGCATGTGTTCGAGTTCCATCAAACAGGAATAGCAGTCGTAAACGGACAGAGCTCTTGTGGCCCGTGCGAATCGTCGCATTAGATCGTAGATGTAGTAGTCAGCCATTTCCTGTTCATATGCCTCTTGGGCTGCTTGCTCATGGCCAGGAGTCCATTGGTTTGGTGCTGGGGAAACATCGGAGCGAGGTGATTGTGCATTCGATGGATGTGATGTTGAAGACGCGATATCTATGGCAGCAACTGTATCTTCGTCTAAGTCGGACTCTACTGAATGTGAACGTGAGGTTGTGAGTTGACGTCGACGGTCTCGCAGTGGTGGGTGCTGTCGTAAAAGAGACAAGTCAACATATTGCGCATGACGCAAGTGACGCCAATGGCGCCGCGCTAACCTTTCCAACTTGCTTGCTCATAGCCCCACTCAACAACCGCGTACTGCGCCGCGGACCAACACCGTTATTCCCAAGATGTCGTTCATTCTTCCCGACTCCAGCAGTGCTCCTTTGAATGGGCTGAGAACGACGACCGGGTGATGAGAAGATGTTAGCAAACTTCAAGGCCGGGCGGGCGCGTGCCTTTTTCAGGGGTTCGTCCACCACTAACTTGGATGGTTTCGACTTTGCCATATCGACGCTCCGCTGGCGGGTTGTAGATCGTAGACGCTTCTGGACGGGTCCAGCCTCGTCGGCTGATGAAAGAGGACGAACAGCTGGCTGAGATGGGCCAGATGGTACATTTTCCGTTTGGAGACCGCGGAATGGCGGTGGTTGAAGGAAGGAATTCTCCGGCTGGAGAAACGAGTCATTGGGAACCCTGAAGAACGCATGATGACTACAGACAGCGGATTGATTCGAATGGACATTCTCACAATGAATCTCGTGAAGCAGGTGGTGGCTCCATCCTAAAAGGTAGAGGGGGATTTTTCCGACTCCGTATATGAAAGTTGTGTTCGCCGACATCAGGGGTGAAGAATCCAGCACCTGTCGCAGTCGGTCCAGGCATAACTTTGACTTGTGGTGGTTCTTCGGAGGGCATTTGTTTCATCGGCAGGGGTCGGGGAGGAAAGATTTCGTCTACTTCCGGGGCAGTTCCTGGAAACTCGTTTGAATTCCTGTTTACAAGGTGAATACCAAGGCTTTTACCGAGCACACACAACCCCTCGAATGCTTCCCAAAGGAGCGGATTCATTGCCAAAGCCTGACGAAAGGAGGCAGTAGCCTTCTCGGGAAGATTGCCTTTCATTGCCATCATTCCCGCTCGACATCGAAGAGCCGCCTCCTCTGGAAAAGCCCGTGCGGTCCGTGGACCCATTGACGCTGGAAAAACAATAAGAAGACTGAACAGTAGAACAACTGAATACACACGTGAGGGAACGTAGTTTGGATCCTCCAGAGCAGCCTCCAGAGCTTCACGCGCCTGTCGGTAGCGCGCCAGGGCCATGCAGCATTTCCCTTTGATTTCTAGACATCCGCTACACTTTGCTTGTTCCGTGCCACTGACTACGTATAGCGCGGAATGTGACTGTTGTGTGCGGAGGAGGGCTGTCGCGTAGAGATGACGTGCATCGTGGTCATTTTCGTCCATGACATGGTATCGCTCAGCATAAAACACGGCGGATTGGACAAGGTCGTAGTCAAGACACGTCCATATCAGCGATTGGAAGCGCTGCCCGATCTGAGGGGAAGATGTGGTCGAGGCAGAAGTGGCTTTGGAGCCTTCCGGTTGCATAGCATCAGCCCGAGTGGCTTGTAATCTGTGCAAAAACTGTGGCGAAGATTGAAGCCCGTCGTGGAGAATTGCTGCCAATGCTGGGTATGTGCGAGACAAGATTTCGAAATCGACCACTAACGAAACAGTCAAAATGCTTTCAAGCAACTGGCACCGTGGCAGCAACTCCCTAATCACGTGACCACACGCGTACACCAGATCCGGGTATTCGAGACGAACAGAGACTACTTCACGCGTTCATTGCATGCCTTAAACATAACAGTGTACATCGATATCCCCACATCATCAGTGTCCATGTCCATCGGCCTCCGGCTTAGGTTCTGCCAGAATACGATCAGCAAAGGAAATCTTGCCAATCGTCAGACCCTGCTTACCAGGTATGCATTGGATCGCATCATCGATCCGCAATAGGGAGATGGCTGCCTCGTATGCGGACTTCAAACTTCTGACTTTGCTCACCGTGGGCTCCAATACGCCTGCAGCTACATTGTCCCGGACATCACCGTTCATGAGATCAAGCCCATAGCGCAGAAGCACTTTTTTCGGATCACCCGCAGGAGCGTTTTGCGCTGCGTTGTGATATGAACGGAGTTTAGCGACGAGCTCGGTCGAGTCTTTTGCGGCGTTTACAGCGAGCTGTTTAGGAATCGATAACAAGGCAGCAGCAAACTCTGCGATGGCCAGTTGTTCCCTCGAGCCCTGGGAGACGGTTGAGAGATTTGTAAAGTTGCCAGAAACCACATGAAAGAACTGACCAGTGTCGTGGCAAAGTTCTCTAGGTAAATGCTGAGGGCGGATTCAACTGCACCACCACCGGGAACAACCGAACCACTCTCGAGAGTTCGCTTGATGACCGACAAAGTATCGTGCAATGCACGCTCCATCTCATCCAGCATGTAGTCATTTGCACCACGCAGAACAATGGAGGCAGAGTTGACAACCTTGGTGCCCTTGACGAGGATTAATTCGTCATCGGAGATCCGTTCCTGTACGACTTCGTCAGCTACACCCAAGTAGCTGCTTTCGTAAGTTTCGTTTCCTTCCAGATCCGCAAGACTCGAGATCAGGGTTCCCCCTGTGGCTTTTGCAATACGTCTGAGGTCCTCCTTGCGGCAACGACGCACGGCCATCGCACCAGCTTCCACGAATTCCTTCAAACACAAATCATCGATACCCTTCGTAGTGAGAACGACGTTTGCGCCAGCGGCAAGGATTTTTCGAATGCGTTCAAGGGTTATTTCAGATTCCCTGGCTCATCCATCAGATGGTGCTCCGTGGATTAATATACAACCATACCGTTTGCGGATTTGCTCGAGTTGCTCTGGGTTATCCACAAGAATTTGAACGCCCAATTGCATGCGCGCCTTTTGCAGGTTGATATCCAGACATGCGATCTTCGCGTTAGTGATGCGTTTCTTCATCGCTGGATGCGTCTGTTAGTTAAAGATCCAAGCGGAGAGAAGAAGATCATGCCTTGACTGGCGACTGTGCAGTTTAACGCATAACCCTGGACAAAAAGAGAATCCCTTGCGCTTCTTCCATGCGCTTTGAGCACATTGACGGCCTTGACTGGGTACTTGATGTCCCCCCGAAGGTTGATTGACTTGACAGCAAGCATTGCATCAACAGCCATGGGAGCGAAAAGATCGTCATCGCTTTAGGGAAATTAGACGCGATGGAATTCGACTCGAAGATATCTCGACGCACTTTCCGATGATCTTGCTGGCCATGCTAGTCTTGGCGGCATTGATCAATGCCTCGCGCCCAAGGGCATCGACTTTAATGCTCAGATTATCTTGCATGAACCTCACTGCCTCTCTGCAGGCGAGCCTGTAGCCGGTGATGATGGTCGTAGGATGAATCCTAGCCTTGACGAGTTCGTTGGCACGACGAAGCAACTCAGCCGCGACGATAACCACGGAGGTAGTACCATCTCCGACCTCCTTGTCCTGTTTTTGTGCGAGATCGACGAAGATCTTTCCCGCTGGGTGCTCTACTGAAAGAAGGGAGAGGATTGTGGCGCCATCGTTAGAGATTGTTACTTCCTACGTCAGCGTAAGCACTCCTGGATTAACACGCGTGAGGAGTGTACTTGCTCCGATATTGTCCACGAGCATCTTATCGAGCCCAAGCGGCCCCAAAGAGCTCTTGACGATGTTGGCGATCGAGAGTGCTGCAGTGACTGGACGCGCATGGAGGTAAGGATGATTGGGGTGTGGGGATAATGGACTGCTCACCATTTTGGTCGCGGATGTCTTGTCCTGATACTCTATCACCACCCAAGAAAGCACCTGCTCGTGGATCGCGTTGGAACATGATGTGGTGGTTATGTCCAAACTATGTCTATCGACTTTTCGATGCAGCTCTGCTTACGCAAGACTCCCAGGCACGACTACTTTGCAAGACTACGGAGTGTGCGCACAGTGCTGTGGTGACCTGTGCTTGTGCTTGCAAGCTTGACTCTCTCTAGACTAGCCCTGTCGTGTACAGACGTACGGTCTAATCAATGGATGATCTATGCTGCTTGGATGCTATGTTGATGCCGTAGTAGGGGTGAGAATTGCGTCGGGTGCTATCAGTCCGGTTGTCCGCAACGACATACTTTGCTTGATGCTCGTTCTCTGTCCGTGTTCAGTTCGATTTGCGAGTCTCGTCGACCCAAGCGATATTCACACCGACATCCCAGATCTACTCATTGTCTGACCGTTCCTTGTCTGAATGCAATTAGCTTGTCCATGGCACCTCCAAAACGTCGTGTATCCTATGTGATACCACCACCAGCTGACAACATCCCTCGTCTCAAACTACCCCCCTTGGGCATTCACCGCCATGGTTCGCCCCGTCCACTCATTGTTCCTTCACAACATCAACCCGAACCTGTATCGACATCTACCCATCCCAGGCATCGCCTTGGCGTTGCGTCCCTAGCATTCGACTCTACCACCCAGCTACAAGGTCGGGCTTCCCCGGAAGGCATATTATACACAGGCAGTCGAGACGGTCAGGTCATTTCATGGGACTTGGGACTTCCGTTCAAGCCCAGGCGAGACCTATCGTCCCGCCGCAATCGTGTTGCCACATGGCAAACGCTAACGGGAGTGGAGGGCGAAAGTCTAGACGAGGAGACAGAGGAAGACGAGCGACGCGATGGGGATGTCCTCGGGGATGTGAGGCAAACTGGCGTCAGAAAGCGGAGGAACACCATCCATAATGATATCCCATATGAACGTCACTGGGAACTTGACCCAGAGACGCTGGAATTTAGCACGGTAAGTGAGGTGCTCACTCCCGTCATAACCTTAGGCCGACAAAATTCCCAGAATTCCCAATTCCGTCAGTGCGCTCAAATGCATACAGATTGGATAAATGACATTCTTCTCTGCAACAATAATCAAACGGGTCTGTTTCGTTCCCTGATGCCCCTGCCATGCTAATAACGGAGCGCAGTAATATCCGCTTCCTCCGATGGTACCATCAAAGCATGGAATCCACATTCAAATCCGTCCACCGACCCCTCGATCATTGGCACACATTCCGACTACGTTCGATGTCTTGCTTTTTGGTAATGTATTTTCCCGACTTATAGAGCTGGATACTTATGAGTTTAGTCGTGAGTCAAACTGGATCGTGTCGGGCTCATTTGATCGAACAATCAAATTATGGGACCTCACAACCTCGTCACCTACCCCTCAACCTCTACTGACCCTCAATCCCCCGGATGCGGGTGCACCCAAGGCTTCTATATACGCCATCGCAGCGGATCCATATGGCCATGCTATCGCCAGTGGGTCTCCAGAACGTGTCGTACGAATGTGGGACCCTCGGTCTGGAAGGCGTACCGGGAAACTCGTTGG
>JBBPQY010000010.1:0-16472 GCA_038092735.1 Chalciporus rubritubifer
CACGACTCTTCGAGCTATTATTCCCCTCCCTGATCCCGATGCTCCACCAAACAGCGCTGCGCATCCAAACGCCTATCAAGAATTCCCTGCAGGGTCGACGGTAATGGCTCTATATCCTGATACGAGTTGTTTCTACCGTGCCGAGGTGATAGCTTCTCCAAAGGATCTACAGCCTCTTCAGGTACCTGGTCGCGTAAGTCAATGAAGCTGGTGATTCTCAAGCGAAAGCTCATCCTCGCAAACACAGGGAACGTCGTCCAAGCATATCCCTGTGTATAAGCTCAAATTCGAGGATGATGATGACCAGGAACATCCCGTGCTAGCGCAATGGGTTGTCGAATGGCCAGGCACATGACTTTTTTGTGGACATTCTCTGGATTTCCTTTCGTTTGCTTCTCTGCAACTTTTGTAGACTAGCCACTGCATTGCATTATCAGATTCAGGAGGGTTTACCTTGACTCGGACCCCGGACTCTGCTCACTTTCCAATTTCCGAAATTTCCAGAACAGTCGACGTCATGGCGTTCTCAGCGTTTCGAGCAAACTACGAACGTCATCCTCACAGTATAAAAGAGACCGCATTGCGCTTGCGCACTCTCCCCCAAAACTTCGTCAACCATGTCGATTGGTAGACTCTTGCACGAATTCCGACCTCTCTTTCGTATGCTCGAAGAGCCATTCACGAGGGCACCCGCTGCCTATGGCTTTCCGCACAGGACACTCCTAGCTGACCCGTTTTTCGCGTCTCCTGGCGCTACCCGTCCTGCCGTTGACCTGACGGAGGAAGGTGACAATTATGTCGTCGAGGCTGAGTTACCTGGCGTCAAGAAGGAGAACATTGACATTACAATTGGAGACGACGGACGGAGTGTCATTATCCAAGGAAAGACGTTCAGGGGTCGGGCAGGCGACTCTTCAGAGTCCGCAGGTGAAGCTGGTGCTCATCAAGCTGAAGGTATGTGCATTCGATGTTACCTAATTCTGCTTCAGTCTAACGTTCGTCACAGGGACAGGGGCTGTTGTAAGCTCCGAGAATTCATCCAACCAGTTGACCACCGAGCGTCTCTTCTCGGGGACGTCATCGTTTACGCGGACTGTTTGGTTGCCTCACCCAATTGATCCCTCAAAGATTTCCGCCAAGTTGGTCGATGGGATCCTGACATTGAGGGCACCCAAGATGGAAGACAAGGAGAGTGTAAAGATTAACGTGGAGTGAATGGCACTCGTTTCACTGAATGTTTTATATGTTGTAGCATAGGTTTCTCAGCTCAGTCGTTCTCATGTGTAGCCCCACTCAATCCTGGACTGGTTTCCATACCTTCATCAACTTGAAAGTCTATTGACAACAATAAAAACCCACCGAGTAAATGCGACGGTATACACAAGTTACAACTCCGCGACGTTACTGAACATCTTCGCCGTTGGAACATCCTGCCAGTGGGATGTGAACTCAACAATGCAACCCAGTTCGTCCTTCTCATCAGGAGGTGACACCTGAGCGGATCAAATATCCTAATCGTGTTTTAGCACAATTCTAGGACCTAAATTTCTAGTCGTGCTTTTCGAAAAAGATTAATGCCGCGCGGCTCGGGGTAAGTACACTTTGGACTAGCCTGAAATGCGTAGTACGTACGGAGTACTGATGATGTTTTCTGCTCTGGGAAATGCTGCCCCCTAAGCTGCATTTGTAGCCTGCGCTTACTGCGGATTATCAAAACCAACCTCAGATACCGCGAGGCATTCCCCTCGCTGCACTCTGTCAAGCCAAAATGGACAACTCGAAAGACGTCAAGGCTGACTTCGAATCAGTCAACCACAGGCATGAAACGCTTGCTGCTATCCATCTAGCTGATGATACCCTACTTCGAAAGCTCGGCTACAAGAGCGAGTTTAAACGAGAATTCTCGGCACGTCTTCAAGGCCACAAAGATCGTGCGCACCACTAACACGCTGCCTGTAGCTTCTTGAGACCATTTCCTTCTCCCTCGCCATATTGTCCGTCTCTGGTGGTATCGCTACTGGGTACTCATTCCCTCTCCAAGCCGGTAGGCCTTCCAACTTGCACGCACATTTCTTCTGACATGCATCAAAGGTGGACATTTTGCCATGGTCTGGGGTTGGATCATTCCCTGCATATTCATAACCTGCGTCGCAGCTTCCATGGCGGAGCTGGTGTCGTCCATGCCGTGCGTCTTCTCAGTTTGAAATTTTGATCTCGGTTCGATTCCAGCTTTCCCCGAATAGAACTAGTGCCGGGTTGTACTACTTCTCTGCGAAAATGGCTTCCGAAAAGCGATCTGCACTTGCTTCTTGGATTACCGGATGGTCCAATGTCACTGGCCAAGTGACTTTAATATGCTCCATTAACTATGGATGGTAGGCATTATCACGTATTTACCAGCTTATAGCAACCATGATGTTTATTAGTGCCGAACTCATCACTACTGGCATCGCAATGGCTACTGATGGTGCGGTGGTGTTGGGTTCCAGAGCTACCTTTGGAATACTCTTTGGGATTCATCTCACCCAAGCCATCTTTTGCTCAGCTGGCACGAAGGTTCTAGCCCGCATGGCCATGTTGGTTCTTATCATTATACGTACGTGGCGAAATCCTTTTTGATTTAGTCTACAACCTCCTTTGGCAGTGGGCACTACGATTGGTTCCATAGTGTCTCTCTTGATTTGCTCAAGAGGCGTGGTCTCCCCTAAAGACGCGTTTGGCAAATTTGAGAATAATACTGGATGGTCTGATAGTAGGTTTCTTCTGTTTCCGAGTGCTTCGTGTTCATTCGTTGGGGTTAGACATTTGGGTATTCATCTTGTCGTTCACTCAACCGATGTGGTCCCTCACTGGATGTGAGTCACTACACTCCCGGGCCCTGAAAACTGACTCAATGTCTTCAAAGACGATTCTGCGGCCCACATCTCTGAGGAGACTTCGAATGCTGCTCGCGCAGCTCCAACTGCGATTATGGTTGGGGTTCTGGCTACCGAAATACTTGGCTGGTTGATGTATATCGCGATCTCGTTCGCCACGTACTCGGTCCCAGATGCCTTGCAGTCAAAGCTTGCCTTGCCTATCGGAGATGTCTTCCTGAATGTTCTCGGCAGGAAGGGTACTTTCGCTCTTTGGTGGTCACTAGTCGTACTCCAGGTGGGTCGATCATCTTCTCCACTAAGGCCTGTGTCTGAAGTACGATTAGTACTTATGCGGATGCTCCCAAACCGTCGATGCATCCAGAGTCGTGTTCGCCTTCTCTAGGGACAATGCATTGCCAGGCTCAAGGTGGTGGAAACGAATCAATCACTATACCCAAACCCCCGTGAATGCAGTTTGGTTTGTTATCCTCCTCTCCGCCACCTGTGGACTTCTTTCCTTCTCAGTAGAGGGGTTCAACTCTCTTGCATCGTACGTGTTATTTAAAAATACCATGCTGGGTACAAGGTCTCATCAAACGTGCACCTTCTCAGTGCGTCCGTTATTGGCATGTACATCTCATATGTAACCCCAATCTACTTCCGCATAACGGATGGCAAGGATAAATTCAAGCCTGGACCTTTCAATCTTGGAAGGTGGTCGAGGCTGGTTGGAGCAATTGCAGTCGCATGGGTTTCCTTCATGGTGGTAATGCTACTATTCCCCTGGACCCAGACTGTTGGCACACAGACAATGAGTGAGTCTGATCCGTTACTTGGACTCCATGGCCATGCTAAACCGACGACAGACTACGCCATCGTGATTATCATGTCCATCTTCCTCTTTGCATCGGGCTCCTGGATCTTTTCGGCTCGCCATTGGTTTACCGGGCCTATATCCAACATAGATGCCAATGCCCCGTTAACCCCTTCCGACGGAAAACCAGAATAGACATCCACCCTGAGGCTGGATAGAGCATTCACAAATGAGCGTAGGTGTTTGGTTTCTTGCCCCTTGAAATCATTACATATATTATCTACGTTAATGCGTTTTACGACAAGGATGCTCCAACGAAGGTCGGAGCCATACACACGCCGTCCTTGGTGCGAATTCGGTGGACACTCCCGGTCATAGGGTTGATCCAAGCTGCCTCTCTCGTCTCCAGCGTGGTAAAGCCTGATGATCGGTGAGAAATGCAGAAAAGATATAGAGACCAGCCTAATCCGCACCAGGTTGTATTGTTTCGAAGATTTTCTTCTTGGGGTTCATTTGGGACACCGGTTGGGCGTCTGATAGGGTGTGTGAGTGATGGTACACCCAAAACGGCGGAAGAGCGTACTTTCGTACTCAGGTCCCTCGAAGTACACACGTTCTCCGGGTTTAGAACCGGGGGGAGGCTGAATTAGTTCAACGCCTCCTGACTTTCCATCTTTCGCGGTGGCCTGTAAGAAGGATTAGATTCGGAACAATGGAATTTAAGAATGTGTATACAGCAAGAACCATGGCAAAACTCTTCACACCACGCATAGCCGCAGGTTTAAGATTACACTGAGTCAACGATCAAGCCAACGATTGGTCAGTGACACTAATCTCGCAGAAAGGGAGGACGTACGATTGCGATGAGGTACCTGTCACGCATCTCTTCAATGGGTATATAATTTACAAGCCCTGATACCACTGTGCGAGGGCCAGTCTCCTCGCCAAGATCTATTTGCTGCACGAGGCCGAATTGCATTAGTACAAGAGCCTACATGCATACGAGGGATTTATCCTTACTTCAATGTAAAGACCGTCTGCATCGGGGTGCTTTATCACTAATAGGACAGTGTCAGTGAGAGCAACAGGGTTTGCAAGCACTATACCATCAACAATGTGACCAACTCTCAAGTCTATCATGGATGGCACTGGTTCACCAGCATCTTCAGCAGGTGCCTTGCCAGCAGCAGCAGCAGCAGCTCCGCCTTTCTTCTTGCCTCCTTCCTCTGGAACGACAGCAGCGTCCTTTTTCTTCTCCTTCTTTTCTTTCTTCTCTTTCGGTGGCTGGGCGGCGTTTTCGTCCGCATTTGCTTTAGCAGGGACATTTTCCTCCGTTGCTGCAGCTGGTTGTTCAGCAGGTTTCAGGGTCTTTTCTTTCTTCTTTGGAGCTTCTTGTTTTCTCTCGATCTTGGGAGCTGATTCAAAGTCGAAGGAAATGGTGGAGAACGCAGGTGCCAGCGGTTGTGTTGCTGCTTGTATAGATGGGCGCGTCTGAATGTGGTCGAAATAACGAGTTATGGCAGGCGTCGCGTGATATTGTGCGGGCTGCAACTGAGACTGAGGTGGAAGTCAGATAGGAAAGTCAAGTGGTCCAAGAGAGTCACAACATACTAGCGTTGGGTGGAGAGCACCGTACAACGCAACATCAGCAGCCGTGAGGTAGTTGCTGACGATATATGTCCGAGGAACGAGAAGTGACTCCAATTCCTGGGCATTACACGAGGATCATCAGTTGGACATAGCCTGTACATGTTGACGAGCTCACCGGGAGAGCTTCAGATTTGACGATATCGCCAACTACGACTTTATCTATCCAGTTCACCACCTCCAACTTGTCTGAGTCAGTCTTGCCCGTGTTTGCCTGGGCATTTGCGACCAGATCTTTCAGAGGGGATGATAACTTGGACAGTGATGATTCGTACGACATCTTCCTTGCAACCAAAGATCTCAGAAGTGGATAATGTGAGAGATATCGATGTCGATGAAATGATCGGAAACTCAGCACATTCATCCGTGCAAAATGTAAGTGGGAGATCAGTACAAGCACGTGACGTAACTATCCTGCCTCGCGTAGAGTCGCGTTCAAACTCTTACCGAACGACGACGAAAGGAGCTCTGGTTATAGATGCAGTTACAGGACTGCCCGGAAACCTAGTCGGTATTGTCGTACTTTCCCCGACCCTCTATCGCAAAGTTACCCCCCACTTTTTTCTTCAGGAAATCACCATATACCACGGGCTCGTAGACCTTTGCCGGCGTGTCGCTGCTCTGATTTGTGATACGCATCGCGGCTGGGAATGGCTTAATGTGCGCTGTGAGGTTCGGCTCGAAGAAAAACGGAATACTTGATGGTAGTCAGCACAGCTCAACACGAAATAGGCTGAAACCGCACGAGACGCTTGGAAGAAGTCAACAAGAGAATCTCATTTCAAAGACAGGTTGAAACATACCGATAATTTGTCCCCTTGTGAACCACCCGATGGAGGGTACTCTTGTACAAGCCATTGGTCCATATCTCCCACACTACATAACTGAAGGTCAATAGCCTTCCGCCATCATGACCTCACTCACTTTCGCCAATGTTACAGACTATGCATCCAGGAATTGGATCTGCGTTTATCCAAAAACCTTCTTCACCTCCGTTCTCATCAGGAAGTCCGTCGATGACCTCTGCAACATGTCCACGCTTGCGCAAGAAGACTTGAAGCGCTGAACGTGTAGGATCTGCATAAAGAAGACTAAGATAAACTGGTCAGAGATCTCTTGCATGGCCATCATGAAAGTCACGGTTACGTCAAGCATCCATAGTCCCTGTGAAGAGATTAGATTGCCACCTGGAACACGCATTCATCCACACACTTGTGTGCTCCGCAAGAGAAACCGTCATGGTCGTCGGGTAGAGGAGGGTATCCTGCATGAGAAGGGCGCCAACAAGTGAGCTATATTCGAGAAGGCATAGTGTGGACGAACCGATGATCCGCATGACCCAGAAGCTGTCATCCACCTGAGCACGAAGCTCCTGCCATTCCTCACTACTCATTCCCAAACCATATGCCATACTAGCGATATTGAGTTCTACCCCCCGCCATGCGACACGAAAGCTACTTACGCCTCCATGAGGACCATTCCGAGTTTCTTTATCTTCTCGATCCATGCCTCATACCTCTCTCGAAAGTTTGCGACTGTCGGCCACTGGTTTTCCCCCCACAACGGCTTGGACTTGTCAGGATTTTCGACAGGCTTGTAGAAGTCGATACCCTCATGGTTATCCGCCTTCCCGTTTGTAACGTTCTCCTTTAGTCTCTGATATCCTACCGACACAAATCAACGTTAGCTTGTAGACAGGGGTTTCACAATGATCGCGACATCCACGGACCTCTAGCGTAATCTTGGTACTTCAAAGAGATCTTGTCCTTCTCTTCCTGTGGTAGTGCAAAGAATTCTCGAGCGAGCCCCGTGAGTTCCTCTGTCTCGGCGAGCTCAACAATTTGGGAGATATCGAGATAGAAAAATCCATATTCCACGCAGGCAGCATGCAGGGCTTTGGAGACCGTCTCGCGTCCAGTATCATTGGCTGAATGACGATCCAAGTAAGGTGCTATGTTGATGATGGGTAATTGAAATGCATTGGCTAGTTCAGCGCTTCCCATGTTGTATGTGATCCTAGTTTAGGTTGATGGTGGAAGGTAGCATCGATTCCATGTCAAGTCATATTTGACATTTCCAAGGCACAATCAAGTCGAACTTCGAAGGCTCTCCACAGGATTCATCTGACTCACTCTCACGCGACAACCTCCAGCGTAAAACTTGCCCATCCCAAGCTAGACCAGATTCAAGTTGGTCCAATTCTGAATGAGGTTGGATGGTGCTATCACGGTCATTACAATGCTCAGCGCTCAGTAATCCACGCTGCGACCTGATGCGCACGCTAACGTGCACTCAGCGCGACTTCGCCTAGCCAATGAATGCAGTGAATTACATTACGTCGAATCATGGATGCAAATGCGTACAGGGAGCGATGACAAAATCGGTCGACAACGTACTGCAATCAAGGATAGTGTGCGCGATGGTGTATTAAGTGATCGATAGTGAGGAATACAGTTAGGCTGACGAACGGAGCTGATGTCAACGGTAAGATGCGTTTTCGGGGCGTGTGTTCTGCGAATAAATAGTACGACCCGTTGGTGCCAACCGCCCAAATGTGTTTTGAGGATCTTGCAAGAACCCACTGGCTGGTCCCGTAAACTGGCTACCCCAGGGAGGAGTGAAAGATTGTGGTGTCGAGTTTTGCATATCGTGAGGGGACCGATATGTCGCAGACGATCTCCTCGGTGATCCTGAATCCTGATCACGTAAATGCGCGAAGCCATTCGTGAACCCACCCTCATCATCTGCTTCGTCCTGTCGAACAGCTCTCGTACTCCGTATAACTCTCCCGCTAGAGCTCCTGACAACGTTTGTCGCCATAGGGTCACCTGAGGAATCGTACATCTCCGACTGCATCCTATCCTCTTGTTGGGCTGCACTCGCACTCGCCTTCTCCTTTCCGTTTGCTGGGCGACTCCTGGCTTTGAGTTTTCCGTTTAGGTGTCCAGCGGACGTAGGACCTGGTGAGCTGGACCGGATGGTAGATGACATGGCTGGATTTGTTTCAAGGTCTTCTTTTTCCTTCGCCTTTCGCATTTCTAGTGCTTCAGAAAGAGATACCGGCTCGGGGATCGTATCTGAGGCGACATCAATGGGATGGTCTAGAGTTGATATGTGGAATGCATCACCTTGGAGGAACATAAACTCTTGGTATTGATGTGTAGAGGACGCTGAAAGAGAATCAGGGAAAGGCCGGTGTGACAGCAACGTCGAGCTAACCCATGTCTGCATAGTTGACGATGTTTCGACGCGATGCGGACGCATGTCTGTGGCCAGCTTGTACCATACGCTTGATGAATTCCTCCTGAGGTGTTCCAACACTCAATAAATGCCCCTAAGTCAAGACAGATAGTGACCCTGCGTACCGTTGCAATAGAAATCATGAAAGCAGCCTCTTTCGACATGGATAAGCTGCTGGTGATGCCTTCCAGTCAAGGACGAAAATCGCGTCAGCACCGCGTTCTCCAACAATGCAAGCAACACACCATCTGCCTGAACTATATTCTCGATTTTGGAAATAGGAAGCAACGTCGTTCCAGGGGCGCGTTCCCCCAGCCTCCCCGTCTTCTTCTGAGTAGCGGCGGATGCGCTATCCCCTTGGTCCGACTCTGTGTCTGATTCTAGTTCGTCCACCTCCGCCTCGCCCTCGGAGTCAGTGGGTAAGTTGTATATGCTGGAACTCTGAGCTGCGTTGTCTGCGTCGTCTTGATTGCCATAAGGATACAAGGAAGTTGCATGTGCCACGACGGCGTCGTTTGCGTAGAATGCTGCCATATCGATATTCACCAGACCACGTTTAAGAAAAGAATGTTGACGCCAGTTACGATGCTCTCAGACAAATACAGGGGAGTCTCTGGGGCTTTAGGTTGTGGAGAATGTGAAGGCGAGGCGAACGGTTGCTGAAGTGTGGTTGGTCCAGAACCAGGGTAGCGAGGTGTAAAGTCCTGCCATCCTGAGACACCTTCCTCACGAGGGACACTACGCCATGCTCTTCGCATTTCTCGGCTGGGGAAAGCAAAAAAAAAAATCCGGGAAGCCTAGAAGTCCGAAGGCAAGACGCGTCTACCTGACTCTACCATCGGTTCGTTTATGTCCCAAAGCCGCGTTTTTGTCCCTAGTGGAGGGGTGAACGACTGTCTTCATCCCGACTCTTGGGTCTGCTTACGGGAGACTAGTTTTTGTCTATCCCGGCACTATGTTATTGGAGCCAGGAATTAGCAGAGAACATCCAGACATATCATCCTTGTGCCCATCAGTCCAAGAGCTGGCCATATCATAATGTCACGCAGAGCTAACGTGCCAACCGTTCATGTCCCACTCAGACTTACTTGCCATGTACTTCATACTAGGGACTCTCGGAAACCGGGATTGGCGAATGGGTACCCTGGCGGGTGTACATGGTCATCATCTCCTATCATGTGATTAACCCTACTCGAGTCCGGCTTGCCGTCAAATGACGACGAGTCAGTGCTAGTACATAGGTTAGGTATCGGCCCTGTAAACCGAAAGGATCCAAGACCCAGTCGCGAAGATGAAAACAGTCATAACAATCACCACAGAGTAATTTGTCACTGCTGTAGCATCTCCGTGCAAGTCCCGCAAAAGACATGATTTACTCATCGTCTGCGGACCTTACAGCCTGCGTTTAAGGGAATAGCAGCACGACGACCATGAAAGAAACCCTTGGGACCGCTGTCACTCCAGTGGGTCTGGACCATCGTCCAAGATGGAAGGGTCTGGGCTTAAGCTTGCCTTTACCATCCATTATGCGGAAGTAAATTGGAGTTACAATGAGATGTAAAGGCCAATCCTGCAGCAGAGGAGTGTAAGTCAACCACATGCAACTCAACGCGAAAGGAACACGCACGATGCAAGCAAGTTAAATAGCACCACTGAGAAGGAGAGCAATCCCCAGATGATAGAGAGGAATACAACAAACCAAACGGCGTTCACAGGAGCACCTTGAACCTGGTAGGGCGTCATCCCTAGAGAAGGCAAATATGACTCTGGGTGCGTCAACAGCTTGTGAGCATCCATATAAGTACTGAATGCATTTCGGACAGTCAGCAGTGATGCAACTCACCTGGAGTACCATGATATAATACCACAGTGCCAGAGCTCCCCTTTCCCCCAGAACATTAAGGAAGACCTGTCCCAAGCGGCAGAGCGAACCTCGACTGAACAATGTCAGGGATGGAATGGGTAGCGAACGAGGCTGCGATGTGCATCATCCAGCCAAGAATCTTGGTCGCCAGTACTCCAACCATGATGGCGATTGGACCCCCATATGCTGCATTGACATTTCCTCCGCAATATGGGGACGAAAAGATAAGGGGGGAGACATTCCCAATGATAAGAAGTGATAGGTTCGAAATAAATTCCAGATTCTCCACCTATCTTACGGTTCCGAGTCTGTAGCTTTACTCACCGAGCTGCACGTGGTATGCGTCGAGGCGAGTCACACCGCGTCTTTTCTGGGGGAATCTAAGAACATAAATAGCGATTCCTATTGTTGACTTATCTTGTCCGTGCGTCAAGTAGTCCCCGACCTCACGGGTCGGTTCGAGTGACCCGGAGTCGTGTTCAAACTCCGCTCGCTCTACCAGCCAAGCAAAGGGTTTGTGTAACCAAAATCAAGCTCGCTATGAACCCCAGAGTAGGTGTTCGACATTTCAGCTCGACGGCCAGAGTCTGTGGGTTCGTATCAAACATTGGGAAGCAACCCATCCCAATACCACCCAATGTCACCATAACACATTCCACCACCTCTCTCGCAGTCAAGGGCCCTCTCGGCGATGCAAAAGTCCCTCTCGAGCCATATATGCAACTCTCTTTCCCCCAACCCAACGTACTCACTCTTGCCGTCGAGAATGGAGCAATCAAACATCAGCGTGCCATGTGGGGAACGACGCGTTCGCTAATAAATAACGCGATCACTGGCATGACACAGGGTTTCTCCAAACCACTTTACCTCGTCGGTGTTGGGTACAGAGCTGCGTTGGAGGACGACCCACGGGGAACTGTTGCAGGAGGGAATGGAAAGCGGCTGAACCTTAAACTTGGGCACTCTCACAACATATACGTCCCCATCCCTGCTCACATTACCGCAGAGGTTCCTTCAGCAACCAAGATTGTGCTCGGCAGCTCTAATAACGTCGCACTGGGACACTTCGCTGCTAAAATCCGAAGATTACGGCCACCAGAACCATACAAGGGCAAGGTAAACCTATTTTACTTTCTTCCCTTGCATTCCCATACTTACGCGACCTAAAAGGGTGTCTTCATCGGCGACGAGACGATACGTCTAAGGGCTATCAAGAAGAAGTAGACTATCCTATGTGCACACTTTCGCAGAAATGCATAATCTTCACATACCTTCGTTATGTTCTTGAACTGACATGAAAACCAAGTACCCTACGCCAATGCACAGTGGACACAAGCGTAATATGGCGGGTATCGTCCGGGGCGTGTTTGCTCCCTCATGGACTGCAGAAGACCCTGCCATTGGCTTACGGAAATTGGGCCCAAACATTGAGAGTGCGCTCATGAATGCAGCTACAGACTTTCAGCTGACAGTTAGTACCAAGGACTCATAGTGGGACTGCATTTCAACTGGTCCTAGTCCCATCTATCATTTACAGTAAGAGCATATTTTGTTTTCTTTTAATTTCATGCTGCTGACCAACGGATGTGCAATAGTACGCGGGGAAGTATACAAGTCCTCGCATGTCTATGCCTGTGATTCTGACAAAGCTACACAGAATTGCTTTATCTACCCCATGATCTCGCATGGGAAGATCATAAATTTTGTTAGGTTCACCCTCTCGCCCGACCTTGCAGAACCTGCTACGAATGTCATGCTTCCGGAAGACAATGATTCGAGGAAGAATGGTACGAGAGCTGACCAAGGAGGAGATTTGCAAAGAGTTTGAAGGGTTTGAGGAGGAAACAAAACCTGTTCTCAAGGTGATCGAATCCCCGCTGAGACCATGTTGACGAGGTTCCTCAATCGATGGTGTATCAGCTGTGGATCTGTCGCGGTCCTCGGACACACATCAACCAGGCTAGAGAACATATCCCGTGCGCTGGGCGTGTACGACAAACTGAGACGGCCATTCTTGAGTGGTATCGCACTGCGCTCTAAGTTAAACGGCCAGCTCTCTTCGTGGTAGTCGGAGGGCTTGAAGGAGCGAACAATATCTTACTATCGAATAAGTATATAAATCATGTCGCATAATCCGAGAGAGTGGATGGCGACTTATCCGACCATATCTGCAATCCTTCTCCGATAGTTTTAATGATTGAAGGGACGAGTAGCGCGTCGAATACTTTGGTAGTCCGATGTCACGTGATCGCTCTCTCGCAGTGCTTCACTAAGTCCTCGGTCTCGAGTCTCAACAGCCTTTCACCGTCTAACCTCCAGCAACAATGTCGTCTGAACTATGTCCGCCTTACGCTCCTTTCTTCGGGTTCGCTGGAGTGGCCTCAGCGGTTAGTTAGCGCGCACAAGCAATTCACGTCTACTGCAACTCACTTTCATTCGGTGCCGCAGATGATATTCAGCAGTACGTTCAGGTCAGACACCATTCCGAACTGTTCTGATGGAACTATGCAGCTATTGGTGCAGCCTTTGGGACTGCTAAATCCGGCATCGGTATCGCTGGATTAGGTACATTCAAGCCAGAGTTGATCATGAAGGTGAGCACGGAACGATCCTACGCGTAAGACTTTTCTGAGGATAACCCGGTTACGCTAGTCTCTAGTACCAGTTGTCATGTCTGGTATTATAGCAGTCTACGGATTGGTAGTGTCAGTTTTGATTGCAGGCTCATGTCAGTCTTCGGAATGTCTTTTGGTTGACTGTCGCTGACTTGGATTCTCTTTAGTACAACCCGGAAACGATTACCCTCTAGCTGCTGGGTTCATTCATCTTGGAGCAGGCATCTCATGTGGCTTTACTGGGATCGCCGCAGGGTATGCAATTGGTCTTGTTGGTGATTCGGTGAGACTCGTGGGCTGTTGTCTCCGATATGTTACTGACTGTAACAGTGTGTCCGTGCATATGTCCACGAGCAACGAATATTCGTTGGCATGGTTCTCATTCTCATTTTCGCTGAAGTGCTCGGCCTCTATGGGTGAGTTACATACCTGCTATCATCGACTTCGATTATAACACTGTGGAACAGGCTTATCGTTGCACTACTCATGAACACACGGGTTACGACGCTTGGTGGTTGCAACTGACTTTACATATCTGGATATTGTGCATACACGCTGTGAAATGATACATAGTTCCACAATCGACTTGTTAACTAGGTGGAGGAACGGGAGCGTGAGGTAGAGCGGTTCCGGCTGTCATTCCTTCGAGGAATACGCCTCCTTTCACCGCGTTCTCGCGATCGTGAGGATTCCGAGCTCGAATCTGAACCCGAGTCCGATTCAGAGGCACTGGAACCCGAAGCAGATGAGTCCGAATCCGACTCTGAATCCGACTCTGATGAAGATTCGGAGTCAGACGAATGGCTTGATCTGCAACGACATGTCAGAAATGGCCGACAACCAACGAGTCCAGCCCCGTGTTACTTACCTCCGAGCTTTCTTCTTTGAGTGGGTGGCTGATTTAGTAGTCTTCTGCTTCTCCCTTTCCTTCTCTTTGGTCTCCAAAATCAAGTTTGCAGTACCGCTTCTAAATTATCGTCAGATTAACTTCCACTTCAGACTCGGGAACTCGGAAACGTACTTCTTTGTGAGCTCTTCGGGAACCTCTACTGAAGGTTTGCCATGATCCACGAGCTTCGCAAGTAGCCTGGGGTTTTCAAGCATTTGCGTTCGTGAAGGGCGTGAAACGTATGGACGCGTTGACTTGCACTGGTAGGTGAAATGCCCTGTAGACATATCACGATTCCCTCAGCGTCAACATCGTATTGGAATCATTAGGACTACGGCTCACCTGCTTCGAGACATTTCTGGCAGATGGTTTCGGAGGTAGCACGTGGGTTGTTGTAGGATCCACGGTGCGGGGCAAACTTGGACATGTTGACCAGGAGTGGATTCTTGGTCTATGATGAATGTCACTGCGTGAGCGACTCAACGAGTCTTGGATAATCTGATGTTTACATGTACTAGGAACTGGTTGGCAGGGTTTCTTGCTGGGTCATTTTCAGGAGGGATTATTACGTAATCAACATATCGTCGATTCGGGAGGCTCCTTCAAGGTTCGATCACTAGAGAGTGTGGGAAAAGCTCACAGAAAGTACTTACGGCTCAGTGAAATGCTCTCCAGTTTTAACGGAGGGGAAACCAACAGGTTTTTAATTTCCGTATGTGGTTAGCCCCTATGCAGTCAGTTCAATCGCCACACAAAGGTGAAGGCAGCAAGGGACGATCTTAAACTCACCTTGAAAAGCAAGGTTAGGTGGATCCCGTTTGAGGACGAATCATGTCCAGAGAACATACCGCTCATGGGCAGCGGATCTTCGAAAACACCCGGCTGACCTCCGCGTCTGCTTATGCAACACGGAGTGTTTTCCGATCCGAGACTAGCGTCCGGCAACCGTCAACTCCTTCGGAGTTGGAGTCCTTCTGGGATGTTGACCGGATCATGGTCGGGACGCGCGCAGTGACGCTATGCTTACTCAGAACTCTATCTTTGCGTCCAACTCGATGAAACGGATCCGGATCCCCCTTCTCTAAAAAACTCAGAATTAGAGCATCCCAGTCTCTCCGAGGAGGCTCCGATTCTCGGTGCTGACAGAGTCATGATATTGCCATCCATACCGTCGCAGTTGCCGTGTCCGCCCATGGTTGTCTCCCTGGTTGCGGTATAAAAGCTGGATCAAGTATGGTGATCAATTCGTCATCTCTTTCCCTGCATTTCTACTCCTACTAAAACAAACCCTTGACAATGAAGGTTAGCCTCAATCTCAAGCTCTCTTTCGCTCATCGTTGATCTGAGTTCGTTGACCTCGCATAGGTGCTTGCTATTCTCTACCGTGGTGGCGAAGCTGCTAAGAGCGAGCCCCGTCTCCTTGGTACTGTTGAGAACCAGGTGTGCATTGAACAGATCCGATTTACCGTCGGCAGCGATGCTAACTGGATGGACAGCTCGGCCTCTGCAAGTACCTCGAATCTCAGGGCCACGAATACATTGTAGGTGTACCGATCCTCCAAGGTCAAGCATGGTTCACTCACAAAGTCTTGACCACAGGTCACCGACTCCAAGGAGGGCCCCGACAGTGACTTCCAGAAGCACATCGTCGATGCATGTGAATTGATTCAGATTTGATATTTGTGGAAACTCACCGCACTTGTTTAGGCTGAGATCCTGATCACCACTCCCTTCCACCCTGGCTACCTTACCGCTGACCTCTTCGAGAAGGTACGGGGGATCATTATCACCTGAGGATGTTTCTAAGTTATCCTACATCTATCTTGGCAAGGCATGTTCTAAAACACGCGTATTCCACTTGATGTAGATGATTGAACGCGGTGACTGGCAAGTCTCTGAGGTTGCCCGCAACGCCTTCGACTTGGAGGGCAAGGTTGTTGGCACCATCGGTGCTGGTCGTATCGGCTACCGTGTCCTTCAGCGTTTGATTCCTTTCAACTGCAAGGAGCTCATCTGCTACGACTACGCTCCTCTTCCTGAGGGCTAGTTGCATACTCTATATCAACCTCTCCGTCTTCTTACGCTAACCTTTATCTAGCTGCTGCTCAGGCTGTTGGTGCTCGTCGCGTTGAGGACCTCAAGGAGTTCGTCTCTCAGTGTGACATCGTCACTGACAACTGCCCCCTCCACGAGGGTACTCGCAACCTCGTCAACGAGGAGCTTCTCAAGCACTTCAAAAAGGGTGCCTGGATAGTCAACACTGCCCGTGGCGCAATCTGCGACAAGGGCACCATTGCCGCCGCTCTCAAGTCTGGCCACATCAACGGTAATTCTTTTACCCTCACAGTCACGGAAGATCGTGCTGATCTTTTTTTTCCCCTACTCTCCGTGGTACATAGGTTACGCTGGTGATGTCTGGAACGTCCAACTCGCTCCCCGTGACCACGTCTGGCGCACTGCCAAGATCGGTGGTGGTAACGGCATGGTCCCTCACTATTCCTGACCGAGGTAGCGGCAGTGGTGCAATATTTGGGAGAAGAGGTCG
>JBBPQY010000011.1:0-16233 GCA_038092735.1 Chalciporus rubritubifer
CTTATAATATTAATTCTAACTTGAAATTCTTTTTAATTTCTTTTTTAATTTTAGAAACTTTACAATTAGCTTTATTTTTAGTATTAGATTTATTACTATTTTATATTTTCTTTGAAAGTGTATTACCTATTTTATTTATTATTATAATTGTTTACGGTTCAGGTGAATTTAGATTTAGATCAGCTAATTTATTTTTTTTATATACTTTATTTGGTTCTTTATTTATGTTATTAGCTATTTTACAAATTTTTAATTTAGCCGGTACTACAGATTTCCAATTATTATCTTTAGTTGATATTAATTTAGATTCTCAAAAAATTTTATGGTTAGCTTTTTTCTTAGCTTTTGCTATAAAAACTCCATTGTGGCCTTTTACAGGTTGGTTATATAGAGCTCATGCTGATAGTCCTTTAGCTGGTTCTATATTATTAGCTGCTACTATATTAAAATTTGCTACTTATGGTTATATTAGAATTTTAATTAATTTCTTACCTGATGCTACAAATTACTTTGGGCCTTTAGTACAAACTATTGCTATAATTACTTTAATTTATGCATCCTTAACTACAATTATTCAACAAGATACTAAAACTCTTATTGCTTATTCAAGTATTGCTCATATGAGTATTGTTATTTTAGGTTTATTTTCTAATTCTATTCAAGGTATTGAAGGTGCTATTTTATTAGCTTTAGCTCATGGGTTTGTTTCACCTGCTTTATTTATTTGTGTAGGTGGTATTATTTATGATAGAACTGGTTCTAGAATTATTAAATATATAAGAGGATTAGGGACTTATATGCCTATATTTACTATTTTATTCTTTATATTTACATTATGTAATGCTGGAATACCTTTAAGTTTAAATTTTTTAGGTGAACAATTATCTTTAATTGGTATATGGGAAGTTAATCCTATTGTATCAGCTTTAGGGGCTACTGGTATAGTATTATCTGCATGTTATTCTATTTTTTTATATAATAGAATATCATATGGAACTTATTCACCTAATATGAATAATATAATTGTATTAGATATTACTAGAAAAGAATTTATTATTTTAATTTCTTTATTAATACCTACAATATTATTAGGTATATTACCTAATGTAATATTAGATTCAATACATTTATCAGTGTCAACTATATTATATAATTTATAGTTTTTAAAAATTCACTTAATTTATTTAAAAATTTAAATAATAAGTATTTATTAACTTTATTATATTATTACTACTTCAATTAATTTTAATTTATTTATAACAATATAAATTATATAAATTAAATTCTTAATTTAGTCAAAACCTAATCTATAATTAGAGTATTAAATTTTAATAATAAAGAAAATATTCTCATTTAATGTAAGACTCCTTAAATAGAATTTAATTGAATTTAAATTTTATTTTTAATCTCTGTATTGAAGAATATTTTAAAATACTTATAAATTTGAGTTTGTATTGAAAATTTTATATCATTTTTCAAATTAAGATAAATTTTATAGTACTTTCTTTAATAAATCATTTTATTTTAAAAATTTTTGTTTTGTTTTTTATTTAATAGCATAAAAGTATGAGCTAATTAAAATTAGAATTATATTAAGGATACAAATTTATATTAATATTTTCTAATTTTTATTTAATACTTTAAAATATTGAAAGTATTTATTCTTCTATAAGCTTTTATATTTAATAATTTTTATACTGTACCGTATCCCTTATATTAACATTATATTTTATATAATTAATGGATTATTAAATAAGTAAATAAAGTAATTAAAATATATTTTTATATAATAATATAAAAAATTATGACTTTATTTATATTTTTTCGAAATGTATTTAATTAAGTTAATAAAATAACTCAAATTTAGTAAACAAAATACAAAAATATTTGTTAAATAATAAAAGTAAATTAACTAAATCTCAAATTATACCTTTATTTTATTCAAGTTTAAAACATAAACTTTCTTTGAATCTTAAATATAAAAAAGTTAATCATGTTCCTGCATCTATAATAGAAAATTTTAATAATTATCTAAATGATACACATAATTCAACAAAACAAGTTGTAATAAGAAATTTAAAAAAATTACAAGAAAATAAAAAATTATTACAAAATTTCCAAAAAAGAAATAGTTCTTTAAATTTAATAAATCCTAAATCAACCTCACAAATTTTATTAAGAAGATTAAGATTACAAAATTCTCACAAAATAAATAGTTCTTTAAATTTAATAAATAATGAAAATAAATTAAATATACAATCTAAAATTAATAATATTAATTCAAAATTAAATAATGTTAACGAAATTAATGATATTATGAACAATAAATATATTGAGAGTAATTTTATTAATAATATAAAATTTCCTTTAAATTTAATTGATAATAATAATTCTAATCTTAAGGTAAAAAATTTTATTAGATCAATTAGTCAATTTTATCCTGATTTAGCTTCAAGTAAAAATAATATATATAAATTTAATTTAAATAATACTAAATTAATTAAAAATATTTATACTTTATTATATTCAGCTTTTTTATCAATGAAATGTTTAATAAGTCAACCGAGAATATCTTATATTAATGATAAAGTTTTTATTCAATTATTTTTTTTTACAAAAGCTAAATTTTTTAATAGAATAAGAATAAACAGAAAAAATACATTAATTAAGAAAATGAATACAAAGTTAGGCAAATATAATAAAAAAATTACAAGAAGAATACAAAATTTTAAAAAGTCAAACATTAAATATACTAAATCTACCAGAAGAATTCTTAATATATTAAATATTTTAAGCTTTAAGTATCAAAAATTTTTCTTTAAAAATTTTATATTTGCAAATCACTGGATTGAAAAAAAAATTACAAAATTATTACAACTTAATTCAATACACAAATTATCAAATAGAGAAACTCGAATACAAATTACAAAACTACTAAAAAATATAATACAAAGATATATCAAAAGATTTCAATATAACAAAAGATTTCAATATAACAAAAGATTTCAATCTAATAACAGATTTCAATCTAATAAAATAAGAGGTAAAAATAATTTAAATATAGGATATAAATCTAATTTTTTTTTAATTAAAAATAAAATTACAAAAATTAATCCATTGAACAAATTATTAAAAAGCATAAGAATAAAAAAATTATGTAAATTATTAAGTATAATTTTTAATAAACCGGTACAATTAGAATTAATAAAATTACGATATCCTTTCTATGATCCTAATATTATTGTGAATTTATTATCTTATTTATCTGAAACTATGAAAATTAGATGGTTATTAAAATATTTTGCTAAAAATGTTCCTTTATTAAAATCTACTGCTAATATCCAAAGAAAAAGATTTTCTTTATTACCTGGATATCTAACTGGTATAACTGTTAAATTTGCTGGAAGATTTCCAACTCAAAGAAAAATAGTACCAAGAAAAACAGTTAAAGGACAAAAATTTGGAAGTTTATCTAGAAAAAAAGCAATATTAGTTGAAACTTCAAGATTTTCAAATAAAAATAGAAGAGGATCGTTTAGTATATCTGTATCGACAGGATTACAATTAAGTAATTTAAGTAAAAAATAATATTATTATACACCCCTCCAATTTTTTTGATTTAGATTAACTTTTTAATTGAATATCAATACACTCATTATAGATAATTTTTATAATTTATTTTATTTTTGGTTTTTTAAAATTAAAAGAAGAGGTATTAACTTACCTCTTTTTCACAACTCTATCTTCTATTTAATTAAAAATTTTTATACTTATATTTATAAGTAGGTTCAAATCCTCTCTCAAAATAGTATATATAAATAAAATAAAAAAAAAAAATAAAAAAAAAATTATTATTTATATATACGTGAATGGTATATTATTTATAAATTTTTAATATTTAATATATATGTTATATTATTATTAAATTTTAATTTTTAATATCTATTTGCGTTTTAAATTTTTTGTTCCGAAGGAACTCCTAATTTATTTATAGAAATTTAGGTTATAAATTTCTATAAATAAATGTTATTTCTTGGTAAAACCTCCTTAATATTAATCACATAATGTTAAGTATTAAGCCTTTAGTTGTAATATTAACATATTTTAAGTTGTAATATTAACATATTTCAAGTTATAATATTAACATATTTCGAACGGTAAAACGTAGGCATTTGTTTTTTTAATTATATATTATATTAATGAAAAATTTATTATTAAATGGTTTAGCATTTGGTGCTATTGCTTCTAGTTTATTAGTTATTACTTCTCCTAATCCTGTTTTAGCGGTTATCTTCTTAATTTCAGTTTTCTTTCATATTGCTGGTTATTTAATTTTAACTGGTGTTGAATTTATTGGTATCTCTTATATTTTATTATATGTAGGTGCTATAACTGTATTATTTTTATTTGTAATTATGATGATTAATATCAAATTAACAGATATTTTAGAAACAGGTTCTCAATATACACAAAATTTCCCATTAGCATTTGCTATAGGTTCTGTATTTATTTATGTTATATATTCTATATTACCTTTCCAATCTAATAATGTAGATATTTTATCTAGATTTTTAAATATATTGGAAAATGTGAATGTTATGTTATTAAATGTGTATAATTTAGTTTCTTATTTGATATTTTGGATTAATATTCCTTCTGTTGCTGATATAGCTATTACTACCTTCTCACAAATTTCAGCTATAGGGCATAATTTGTATACATATGGTGCAGCATTATTAATATTGTGTAGTATGCTATTATTATTAGCAATGATTGCTATTATCTTTATTTCTAGAAAAAATACATAATTTATTTAGTTTATATTTTAAATTTAACTTCTAAATACAGAGATAAATAGATATAATCCTCCCTCCAAACAAAATTAAGTATAGTAGTACAGTACAGATTAAAAAAGATTTCTATATTAAAATCATATGAATTCACTATATTATCATAAATATTCTGTTTAATATAATGAGAATAAATAGAATAAATTACAATAGCTTGAAATAATAATGAATCATTAATGTTATTTAAAGTTAAATTAAAGTCTTCATAATTATCATCTTCGTTTTTAAATTTAAGAAGATCCTATTTTTTTCCTCTAATTAAAATTTAGTTTGAAATTAAATAAAGGTTAAAATATTTATATAAAAGTATGAGTATCTTAATTATATTTTTTTTATATAGATTAAGTATTTATTGAAACTAAGCACATAATTAACAATTATTTTAAATAATAAAATGTTATTAAATAATTTAAATAATTTATTTATTAATTCTCCATTAGAACAATTTGAAGTTGTAAATTATGCAACTTATAAATCTCCTTTATTATTAAATACATCTCTAAATATAACAAATTCAGCTATATATACATATATTGTTGTTCAAATAATTTTACTTTTTATATATAATTATACTGGAAAAGGTAATAATCACATTACAAATTTTAAATTAATACCTAATAAAAAATATATTTTATTAGAAAGTTTATTTGCAAGTATTAATACTATGGTAAGAGATCAAATAGGTAGAGAAATTTATTTACCTTTTATATATTGTTTATTTTTATTTATTTTATTTGCTAATTTAGTAGGAAATATACCATATACATTTACAATAACAACTTCAGTAATTATCTCTATAGGATTATCATTTACTATTTTAATTGGTGTAACTATTTTAGGATTGTCAATTCATAAAATTCACTTTTTCTCATTCTTTATACCTTCTGGTACACCTTTAGCATTAGTTCCTTTATTAGTTTTAATTGAATTAATAAGTTATTTAGCTAGAGCTTTCTCATTAGGTATAAGATTATTTGCTAATATGGTAGCTGGTCATACATTATTAAAAATCTTATCAACATTTTTATTTAAAATGTTCTCAGGTGGATTAATAATATTTGTATTAACTTTATTACCATTTGCTTTATTCTTAGCTATTACTGGATTAGAATTAGCAGTATCATTTATCCAAGCTTATGTATTCGTTCTTTTAGTATGTTCTTATATTAAAGATGCTATCGAATTACATTAAGTTATAGAATTTGTAAATGAATTTATTTTCACCCCTCCAGAGTATTAATTAAATAATTTAAAGAAAGTTACAAATTTACCATGAGCAAAAAGTGTATTATATTTTTTGAATATTTAGTGTTATGGGGTTTTTAATTAATATTTATAATTTACAATTTATCAAAACAATTAGATATACAATAAAAATCTTAATTATATTTCAAACTACTTTATTTGTGATTAATGTATGAAATGCAGAGTTTCTTTTTATTATACAAAAATAACCTTAGCAAATATTACAATATACTTAATAAATAGAAGATTATTAATTTAAATAAGAAATAAAATTAATAATATATTAGATTGTTATGAAGTTGAATATTATGAAGAATATAAAGCAATTTAAGTTAAAGATATTAATTCTCATTTAGGTAAATAAGGTGAAAATTATTATTCTAAATTAATATTAATTATTTAAGGAGCAGTTATTATATGTGGATTTATATATTATTATCCTCAAATTTATGATTGTTTTAAAGGTGATAATAATTCTGGAACTAAATCTATATTAAAAAAAAAATACTGATATTAAAAGGTGAAGAAGTAATAAAAAATAATATACCTAAAAATATAATCCCAGAAGATTTGTTAAATTAAATTAATATAACCAAAGATATACCTAAAACTACAAATAAGCATTTACCAGGTTCATATGATACACCTAAAGCTTATTTAATAAATATTTATGATGAAACACCTAAAGCAAAATTAATCGATTTACCAAAATAAGCCTCAACTTCATATGTCAAACATGGGAAAAGACCTGAAACAAATAATGTGTTAAAAAAAATTTGAATGAAGAAGAAATAAACCCTTCTAATATTTTTGTAAAAAAGTCTCAATCTATACAAAAATTAAATTATCTAAAAAAATAATAAAGATTCTTATTCTCCTATTAAGAGTATGTTAACAGATGAAGAAAGAGAATATTTTTAAGAAATATTTTTTAAAAATGCTCCAAGAGATTTTTATAATTAATTAATTATATTAAATAATTAAAATAAATCTAAGATATTGATATTTATTAAGGTCTCATATCAGTTAACCATAGCTGCTATTTTAAATTTTATTAATGATAAATAAATTAAATACAATATTTATTAACTTATCTTTTATAAGTATAACTTTAGTTTCATACAACATATTAACTAATAAATATAAAAATAATGAAATTACTAATAAATTAGATAATATAAGTAATTAAAATAAAAAATTACACACTATTATAGAAGAGTTAATAGAAAGAAAATCTATAAGTGAGAGTAATATTTGAGATATTTTTAATATTTTAAAATCTTCTATAGATAATTTAACATTAATTCAAGGTTTTGCATTAATTCATATTTTATGGTTATTATCTTTAATTTTTACTTTATTTAATATCTGTTTATATTTCTTTGGTAATTCTGTAATATTTATTTTTAATATTAAAAATAAATATCCTAAATTATATAAATTTCTGAAATTAAGACAAAAAATATATAAAATTTATATACTTTAAAATATAATATTATTATTATTAGTAATATTATTAGTAGATAGATATTTATTATTTTAATCGTCCTCCAAGAAAAGAAATTAATAAAATTTTTAATATCATATGTTTTCATAGGATATGTCACTAGAGTTTTAAGTCCAAAACAAAATAAGGAAAATACACACAATACAAGATCTTATTAAAAATAAATATAGCTGTGTATTACCCCTGTATTATTAAAATTTGATCCTAAAATTTTAACAAAACGAAATATAATTTTATGTATGAATTAGAATAATATTATAAATTTACATTTATATTTTATCTATACTACTTTAATAATTTATATTTTATATTTAAAAGAGAGTTTAGAAGTCTAAAGCTTAAAATAAACCTAAATTTAGGAAGGTTCAAGGTATAAATTAATAAAAAAATAAATTTAACAATATAAATAATTATTAATTTTAAATATAAATAAAGTTTTAGTGCAAAATACATAGTAATTTGGTGGAATTCATTAGAGAAAATATTACTTAAATTACCTTAAAAATAAATTTTATATAATCTAACACTTAAGTTTGTAAAATTATTTAAAAACTAATTTAATATGAAAAGTATAAAACCCTTTATTTAACCTAGTATCAATAATATATATAAAATTATATATATATATTTTATATAAGAACAATTAGAAAATTATATATTAACTAAACTTGTCCTATAGATATTTATTCTAACTCATTATTACTAATTAGTTATTAATATTTATTATATTAATTTTTAATTGTTTTCACTGAAATAGTTAAATGGTAGAACGTACCCTTCATGATGGTAAAACAAAGGTTCGATTCCTTTTTTCGGTATAAAAATCTAATTATTAACATAAAAATTAATTATATTTATTAATTTAAATATAGTTTTATTTATCTATTATTAATATTATAATTATAATTTAATCTATAGTAATTTATTTATTTTATTTCTATATTTTTCTTTTAATTTAAAATAAGGTACTTATAAGGGTAGAATCGGAGACTCGAACTCTGAACATCGTCGCCACAAGACGTCATTTTAACCAATTAAACTAATTCTACCTCTTTTATATTAATAATCATATTTTTTTTAATTTTAATTAATTTATTAATTTTAATTAATTTTATTAATTTTATTTAAAATATAAAAGTATCGATGACAATATTGTACAACATCAAATAATTATTAATATAAAATTAATATATAAGTATTTTAAAGGGGTTATTAAGGATTACTAGCAAATTTTTATAAAAGGAGGTTTAGCAACCAAAGTCCCCATATTTTTATAATTAATAAAAAAATATATAGTATAATTGTATTATGTATCAATTATTATTAATTATAAGAAAATTATTATGGGACAATCCTAAGGGAAACCTTTTTATCTAATTACTTCCTGAAGTAAAACATTTCAATAAGGAAAGGAAAGGAAATCAACCGAGACTCCGAAAGTAATGGTGAGTGAAATCGGATTAGCCATAATCTCTCCATATAATAAAAACAACAAGAATCTATTATAACATTAAAGTAAACTTAATAACTGATTTTAACTTATAGCGTGTTGAATTAAAATAAAAATTAAGTAAAAAATATATGATTTAGTGAAATAAATTTAATTAAATTTAGGTTTAATGATGGAATGAAACTAATAGTATATTTTAAAAAATTTAATTAATATAATAATAATGAAATATTTATTGTTGTAAAAATTAAGTGCTTGATGTATATAAATAGAAATGAATAAATATATTATTTGAAATTTATATTTCATATAGTTATATCTATTACATAGTAATTTAGATTACAACTAAGAAGGTGAAATTATCATAATGAGACCTGTATATTATATGTGAGATAATTTATAATTTAAGTACGATGAGAGTAAACTTGTCGGAATATAGGGGAACCATCCTCTAAGGCTAAGTATTTATAAATTTAGCGATAGTGAAAAGTACCGTGAGGGAAAAGTTGAAAAGAGTGTAGTATGATATTATATGTAAAAACAGAAAAAAAGATACATAGAATATCATTTCAAATCGAACAATGTTCGAAAGAATGTAAATAACACGCAGTGAAATAGATCATGAATTAGTAACTCTATAAGCAGTCAAAGTCTCAAAATTATAACGTGACAATGGCGTACCTTTTGCATAATGGGTCAGCAAGTTAATAGAAGTAGCAAGGTTAAAAGCCTAAGCGAAAGCGACTAAATCATTTACAAATGAAAATGGGTTAAGTTACTTTTATTAGACCCGAAGCCAGGTGATCTTTCCAAGAACAGATACTAAAGGATCGAACGGGTGAATGTTGCATTATTCTCCGAAGATTCTTGGAAAGCGGTGAAATGCCAATCTGACCTGGTGATAGCTGGTATTCTACGAAACATATTTTAGTATGACATCTACACAATATTTATGGAGGTACAGCACGGTAATTCCATACAAATATTAAAACATTTTAATAGGAGTTTAATTTGCGGGGACTTAAAAAATCTTACCAATGGAAATAAATCTCGGAATTACATAAATAGATGGTAGATATTCAGACTATTCATGATAAGTTGGATAGTCAAGACGGAAACAGCCGTGAACACAGATTAAGGTCCCGAATGATTATTAAGTGAAATAAAGGAAGTTACAAATTGAATGCAGTTGAAAAGTGAGCCTGGTAGTCGCTACTTATAATGAACGTGTATCAACGTATCAGCCCTTAGATTGTTGCTCCGAAGATTTAACGGGTCTAAAATAATCAACCGATATCGTGTTAATTTTAAATATATATCTATAAAAAATATTTTCTTATAATTATATTTAAAATCTAGGTAGTAGAACATTCAGATAATTCAAATTATAAAAATTTCTCTAGGAAAGAAGTTCAAACCTAAAATTAACAGTGTTACATTGTTTATTACATAGGAATCTGAAGAGAGAATGCTGACATGAGTAACGTAAAAAGAAAGTTTAAACTTTCTCGCCGAATACGAAAGGGTTATTAGCTAAAGATTAAATCTACTAATGTTAATGCGGTCTCTAAGGTACAAAACCAACGTTTTGACTGATGAGTATAGCTTTGAAAGTCCACATGGAGAATAAAATTTACACATAGAATTTCTTTTTAAGTAATTAAAAAGATGGAAGATTAAAATTTAAAAATTTTAAGACAATTTTTAAATTTTAATATTGAATTGTTCTTGTATTATATTAAGTGAATATTTAATATAATTCTAATATTTTTTTCATTTTTAATTAATATTTTAGTAGATTTTTATATTTATTGGGCCAGGAAAAAGATGTTTTTTTGAATAACTTCGATTCTATAATCTAATTTAGTCTTATAATTTTAGAATTTTTAGAGTGAATATTCTAAAAAAATATTCTATCAAAAAAAAGTATAAAATATATTTTATATATAGAATAAACTAGTCATTTGATTTATTATAAAATGTTATTACCAATTTTATATTAGTATAAGCAAAAAAAACCTAAATTAGAAGAAGTTAAATTATTTAAATAATTAAGTGAGAACTGATTATTACAGTAATTTAATGATTTAGGCTAGTTTTATTTAGATATAGTTTCTAAGGTCAACCGTACCCTAAGCCGACACAGGTTCGTAGGTAGAATATACTAAGGCGTAGAGCTAAAAGTTGTTAAGGAACTCGGCAAATTATCCTCGTAAGTTCGACAATAAGAGGAACCATGAATTTTAGTAAATTAATAACTCCTATTAATTTATTTATATGGTGGCACAAAATTGGAAGCCCCGACTGTTTACTAAAAACACAGCTATCTGCAATTATGAAAATAATAGTATAGGTAGTGAGATTTGCCCAATGCCACATGAATAAATAATAATAATGGGTGACTGTTTTTTTATGAAAAGGTGGTTAATAGCGGTCTTAACTATGAGGATCCTAAGGTAGCAAAATAAATTGGCCATTAAATGTGGTCCGGTATCAATAATTTAACGATGGCTTCACTGTCTCTACAACTTGCTCAGTGAAATTGAATTACCCGTGCAGATGCGGGTTACCTCAAAGAGGACGGGAAGACCCCATGCAGCTTTACTGTAGCTAGTTATCACACATAAAACTCTATTACTTCGGTTATTCAGATAATAGGGAGTCGATTAGACATCTATGGAAAACCTTAGGGCTGAGGTGGAGTTGGTGTTTATCCTTTTTATTTATAAAATTTAATAGGAAATAGTTGACTAGTTGGCAGTTTGACTGGGGCGGTCGTCTTTAATAGAGTAGCAAAGTACATCCAAATAGATTAAAAATTAAGATCATATTTACTATTTAGGTAAATATTCTGACAAATTAATATATATTGTATATTATTATTTAATAATAATTACTTTAAAATCAAATTTAAAATTCATTAATAAGGTATGCTAGACATTAAATGGAGGTTAATGAACCATGAAAGGTTCTGTATGGTGCAATGACGGTAAGCATGCTTAACTGAAAGACTTAATAGTCGAACAGATACGTAAGTAGGGCATAGTGACCCCTTGCTATATTATGGAATAGACAGGGATCAATTGATAAAAGTTACGCTGGGGATAACAGCCTAATAGCCAGCGAGAGTACACATTGTCCTGGCTGTTTGGGACCTCGATGTCGACTTAATTTATCCTCCAGGGGCAAAATCTTGGAAGGGTTCGGCTGTTCGCCGATTAAAAAATTACATGAGTTGGGTTTAATACGACGTGAGTCAGTATGGTCCCTATCCTTTTGAGGGAAAAATAGTAAAAAGGGGAAGACCTTCTAGTACGAAAGGACCAATAGGCTGTGTTTCTCTAGTGTACCAATTGTAATTTTTATTTAATTTATAGAGGTTAATTATTAACCAAAACAAATAACAAAATTTGCATAGTTGGGTAGCCACAAACATATTAGATAATTACTGAAAGTATATCAAGTTCGAATCTATCGGATCTTATCACCATCGTGAGTTGTTGATAATGCTTATGCGACACGGGACTGACGACGTCTTTAGTTCAACGAGAAAGAATTGGAACTGCTCATCTCTGGGACGCCTGATATCGACGTCGATGAATGGAGAGCTGCAACCGAATACAACGGATACACCAGCTCAGATCCTGTTATTGTATGGTGGTGGAGAGCTCTCAAGTCATTCAACCGCGAGGAAAGAGCCAAGGTGTTGAGCTTTGCGACTGGTACTTCGCGCGTGCCTCTCAATGGCTTCGTCGACCTTCAAGGGGTTCAAGGAGTTCAAAGATTTTCGATCCATCGTGCTTATGGTGATCCCGACCGACTTCCTCAGGCTCATACCTGTGAGTTGTTTTACTGACCGGGCTTGTATCGCTTCTTATTGTCTACGATCCCAGGTTTCAACCAGATTGACTTGCCACAATATTCTTCGTACGAGATGCTGCGGCAGCAGCTGTTACTTGCAATCAACGAAGGCGGGGAAGGCTTCGGATTTGCATAAACGTGTACATTTGTCTCCAACCATGCCTAGATCGAGCCATAAGTCATGTAGCATCATATTTGTATTTACATTACGCATAACCTCTTTACTGCAACATATTCCATGAATTTCCTTCCCAATTCTTAGTCAGTAGGGCAATCAATCCTGTTTGCACCGTCCGTCGGACGCCCATCTCCGAAGATCTGGGCCGCGCTATAGGGGAGGCTGTACTCAGCACGGTAACGTGCAGGGACAGGTAAGGGGGTGGGTAAGCAGCGGTTTCGAGCCTAAACGAAGGGAGTAAGTAATGCAGTGACCATATGAGGTGTGCAAAACGGGACCCAACGCAAGGTTGGTGGCATATAGATGGGTGGCAAGGGGAGGCAGGCTTCCACTCAGCTATGAGTTATTACATGTGTTGTAAAATATCTCTGATAGCATTGTGTCTTCGAGTGAAGAATGGAGGATGATCTTGTAAGTCAGTGGGAGAGAGATAGCCATGTGTAGCTATCTTGGTAGCTATATTTTCAATGTCTGCTAGTTCATTTTCGATTTGACTGTTTTTTTTTCAGTCGATTTCATTTGTGAAGAGCTCGCACCCTCGCAGCAGGTATGGGTAACAACACGGGTTAGATGTGGAATACCCAGGGTATACCCGTGACAGGTATACCAGCGGGTTGCTTACAGAGGAGACTCAGAGGAGGGTAAGGGTGACGAGGTGAGTGAGGGCAACGAGCAAAACACGAACGGAAACGCCGACGCAATGCACACAATTGACGTGCATTGCATCGGCGTTTCTCGTCGTCGTAGTTGTCGCCGTCGAAGGTGATCATGAGGTGAGTGGGAGGATGCCAGTGAGAATGAGAACAAGATGAGCGGCATGCCGCAATTGCGTCGTTGTTCCTCGTCGTCATGATTGTATTGTTCACGCGCCACCCATAGAGAAAAAGACGCAAGGTTAGAAGCTCTGGTGAAGCAGACGAAAGAAATTTACGAACGCAGAGGATATGCATATGGTCCTCCATCGTTTACCCCCGGGGAAAATCGGAGTGTGATGTCTATTGTTTGTCTGTCCACAGGTGATCATTGACGTGGGAACGGTACCGGGTAACTCGCTATGCCGGAGCGGTATCCGGATACCCTCTGATATTGTTTGTGCCAAAGCTGTCATTTCCCCACAGCTTACTAGTAGAAATCTGACGCACCTCCTGTGCAGCAGCCTGGTCTTGACACCATTAAGGACACTATGCGAGCCTACGTTGTCAGGGAATTGACACACCCCTCTAAAATTGTCCTCGTGCACGATGCACCGGAGCCTGTACCTGGGCCAGAGGATGTCCTCGTTGACGTGTACTCTGCAGGGCTTAACTTTTTCGATGTGAGTATCACGTCCATGTCTGTATGATTCTTACCGTCTCTGCCATCAGATCCTTCAAGCCCAGGGTAAATATCAAGTTAAACCGCCCATTCCATTCACTCTCGGCGCCGAATTCGCCGGGAAGATCGCGAGCAACTCTCCAATCCCGAAGGGATGTCCTTATAAACCTGGAGACAGGGTATTCGGCAGCGGGCAAGGGGCATTCGCAGATCGCCTAGCGGTGAGGTGGAAGGCAACCATACCGCTGCCCGATAACCTCACTTTCGATCAAGGGGCTGGTACGTCTCCTCCTTTCCCATGTAAAATCTATCTACAAAACGAATCCATAGGGCTTTTTATCACATGGCCCACGAGCTATGAGGCTCTGGTGGGTCGAGCAGAATTGAAACCAGGTTTGGCCGAATCTATGTATGCTGGCAAAGCGACGGCTGATGCACCATAGGCGAGACCATCCTCGTGAATGCTGCCGCTGGTGGTGTCGGAATTGCCGCTGTTCAATTGGCCAAAGGTACGATTCAGATGCCACAAATTTTTTTAAATCTACTCAAGCCGTACAGCTCTGGGGGCTAAAGTGATTGCCGCCGCTGGGTCGCAAGCTAAATTGGATGTATGCAAGCGATATGGGGGTGCAGACTATACTGTTGACTATACGAATCCGGAGTGGCAAAAAGAAGTACTGCGGATCACTGGCGGTAAAGGCGTCGACGTTGTGTACGATCCTGTCGGCCGGATAAAAGGCAAGTGCAAGTAGAACTGCACCATCTTGTGTGGTAGGAACTCAGACTTTGCCTAGACTCGTTGAAGTGCATAGCGTTCAAGGGCAGAGCGTTGGTGATCGGCTTTGCTGCGGGTCAGATAGAGAGCGTAAGGCCATCCGAGTCGTCCAGTGCTAAGATATATCAGTCGCTCACTCTGATACTAGCTGCCCCTTAATTTGGTACTACTCAAAAACATCAGTATCGTAGGCCTCCACTGGGGACTTTACACTCGTGCGTGTTCGAGGCATGACATACGACCATCATATCTAACTTCCTCGTTGTCCAGACAAAGAGCCCTCACGAATTCCTGTGGTGTGGAAGGAACTCTTGGGGTTTGTGAATCCAAACGATATTTTCGATGTTGGCTAATTGTATCACCACTCCCAAGGTTACTCCACTCAAATGAAGTAAAACCTGTGGTCTACTCTACAGTTTATCCGTTTGAGAGTGCGATGGATGGTATATGCGCGCTGGAAAGAAGAGAGACATGGGGTAAAGCGGTTGTGCGCGTCCGTGATGAAGAGCAGAAGCCTTCGGCAAAGTTGTAACGGAGTGGTCTGTGTTGATACCACTAGCGGTGTTTGGGGTCCGTCGGTAGCACCAGCAATACGCGTTTTGAACCGTATTAGCCTTTCTTGTTAACTCTACTATCTCAGTGCATTTGCACGAACTCGCTATGCAGTCCTTTGAAGATACGGAACCCATCGTGCGGATACGCGACTTGAAAAAGGACAGGGTGAACTTTGTGTTAGAGAATGTCGACCTCGCGTACGTTCACCTCAACTCGGACAGAACATCTAAACCTAACCCTCAATGTAGGTTCGCAAATTCGATTCGAAGAGTGGTCATTGCAGATATCCCGACTGTAGGTTCGTGCGTACCAAAGAATTCTTATTCTTGACCCTGAAACTCGAGATAGCTATTGACATAGTCGAGGTCCACTCCAATACCACAGTCCTGCCAGACGAGTTCATCGCCCACCGGCTCGGCATGATTCCTCTCAACAGTGCAAACTGCGATGAGGGTATGCGGTATACTAGGGTACGTCCGACATGTCACGCAAATTCAG
>JBBPQY010000012.1:0-16011 GCA_038092735.1 Chalciporus rubritubifer
TGGCGACCGCATACCTGCCGCCGCAAGAGAGAAACCTTTACGAGTCAAGTTCGAGTGTCCTGACTGTGGATGGCCGACTCATTGCAGCAAGGAACACTGGGAAGCAGATGAGGAACATGCCAAGTTTTGTTCGCGTCTAAGGGAGGTTAACGAGGATGAACACGATCTTCGAAGTGGCAGAAAAATGTATGAGTTCGAGCTTCCAGGTAAGCTTCTTCACAGATTTCCGCCTTGCAACGCTGAGATGCCCCGCTATGACAAAGGGCCTCAAGCGTATGAGGAGGCTGTTTCGTTGGCTAATTGGGATCTATTTTGGTACACGCGCGGTTTCCCCTCGATGGATACGGAACAGTCGAGGAGGCATGCTAGCAAGTTACTTACCCATCCCCTGACAGTGGGATCCGTTCTCCATCAGAACAGTGGATTGACCCCAAATAATCACCGTCTCACACCTGAAGGTAGTCGATCCTTGGCAGGTGAGCTTGTCAAGAGAAACCCGTTGTATATATGTTCAGTGCCACGCCTTCAGCGCTGCGCATGACGCTTCACGTACCTCCTGGTGCTCCGGACACTGAAGAGGCTGGTGTCGCCAAACCCCAGATTAGGGTTTTCATTCTAGGTGCACGTGCAGAGTCTTCGCTTCCTCCTCATGTCTGGGAGCAACTTTGCCTGCTGTTCCCGTCCTGTCACTTCCATCTTTACTTTATCGGGCCACAGGTGTCTCTTCCACGTCCCCGAAACGACTTGCGTTCTAAGACTGATACATCCACTCAATCCTCGGAGGTCGCTTCCCCAACACCAGAGAATCCTGCAAAGCACGAGAAACCGCCGGTATACCTTCCGAATGTCTACGAGCCTCCCACTCCGAAACCAATAGCTCGCTTAAAGCGAACCCGTTCCTCGCTTGAGCTCTATGGAGTCCCTTCATACACTGTTCCTTACTCTCCCCAACTCACAATCACCGGCATGCAAGCCAATTATGCCGAGGTCCACGCGCAGTTCCAAGATACACTTGATCCCTATACCGATGTCTTTTTCCTTTTTTCTCCTGGCTTTGGATTTCCGTCCCCATCGTCTGTTTCAGAGCTCGATGGAAAACCTCTTTTGCAAATTGCTTCTCCCACGGAGTGGGGTCCGGTCGTCCCTGCACTTCTTGCTACTAGGTGTGCTATTTTTGTCACAGGCTTTTCTCCAGCAGATGTTGAGAGAGACATCCGATCACTTGAGCGAGTTCCTGATGTTGCTGGCGAGTTTGAATGGGTTATCATGCCTGGGGAAAACCCATTTGGGAGCGAGAAGTGGGAGGTTGCTGACTTTGATCCACGAGTTATGGTCAAAGCAAATTGGGGTCTGTGGGGAATACGGGGAAAGGGAAGAGAAGTGCGCCCCAGAAGCTAGAGTTATTCTATTATACCTTCGAAAAAATGGTACAATGGATAACCTAAATTAGTATTTCTTGATCTGTTACAAAATGTTGCACAAGAAACTGCAGAGTGGATTTTGCAAACTTTGTGTTTGTCATAATTTGTTATTCTTAAAAACTTGAAATAATTTGTGTTCAAAGTTTACTTTTTACTAAGCTAATTGACTGAAGTTGCTGTTTCTTTGTGTGCCTTGCTTGGAATGGAAGGCAGGTTTCATCTGCTTCTGCAGCTCATTTGAACCCACAGTTACATTCTTTGGGCTATGCAACTCTCCCACCATGTTCCAAGCAATGATGAATGAGATCTTTGCTGATATGGATGGTGTTGTTGTCATGTACATCAATGATCTCACGATATTTACCAAGACAGAAGACTCAAAGGAACATGACAAGATCATGCTAGAAGTCCTGCAGTGTCTTGAAGAAAATGATCTATTCGTGTTGGATTTAAATTTTTTATTTACACAAATTTAGTTGGTTGTGGGTCTCCTTGTGCATGCTTGAGTGACCACCAGCACTCACCACCTTCTTTAACAACTATGTTGTCATACCTCCTAGTGGGACTTCAGTTACAGAAGGCCTTATTCCTTCTTCAGACCTGTCCTGTTGTCTCGCTAGGTGAGCTTGTAATCTTTCCCTCTCTTTCTGACTAAATTTAATCTGTCCTGTCATCTCGATAGTTGGTCATTCAATTTGCATCAATCTATCAATCATATACTCCCATCATTTTACTCATGTCTGATAATGCTGGCGGATTGTCACAAACCATCTCTACTTGAGAGAATGACCAGTTATCCACACAATGCTTGGTTGAAGGAGCCTTACAATTCATTGAGCAATTCTGTCAATCTGAAGTCTCTAAATCAGCAGTTATTTTTGGAATCCAAGAGGCTCTCACTTCTGCAGAGAATGGAGGGGACTCCATTGCAGTTCAACAAGCCTTTCCATCATATCTTGCCATGCTCAATGAGACTGACTCTGAAACCTGAGCAGCTTATTGGCAGGATCAAGTTGAAGAAAAGTGTGGAGCAGAGCATTCTTCCATGGATCAGAAAGCAACTTCACCCCAATCTGAGAATGTTGGGACATCATCTCATAGGAGAGCTCGACACCCTTGCAGTTCAGAGTCCTCAGAGGGTGAAGAAGAACTGGTTCATAAGAAGAGAAGACAAGCAATTGACGAGTCCCATTTCCCTTGGGGAGCAAACTCAGTGATCTGACAGGCCTGTCTCTCTTCCAGTCATCAGGACACACTTGACCTTCTTGACAACTGAATGAACAATGTCAACCTTGTCATCAGGAAAATCCAACTTTCCCCTGAATGTCCTGATTTTCCAACTGATCAATGGGGAAACATTGTCAAAGGTCTCACTGTTGACCTCACCAAAGTCCTCAGAGCTCATTACTTGACTGACGTTGACACTAAACAAACCCAGGACATTGGTGAGTATGTTCCAACTCTCTGTCCATGCTTCAAAACACTCCAAGGAAATCCAATCTCATGGGAAATGGGTCATCACCTTCAGGAAGACCCTTCAGACCATTGCCTTTGCCCTTTCTCAGCTCCACTCAGAATATCTTGACTACCAATCTCACATCACCTCCCTCTTCTCAGCCATCCACCCTTTCCATCATGACAGAGTCATCCGCCTTGATAAAGCCATCAGACTCAAAGTCGCAAGTCAAAAGGAACTATGCCTCAATGATTTTGCTGTAGAATACTCTAGTAAGTAGTCACTGTATTAGTTGCAATGGTACCAACCTGTAGAATACTCTAGTAAGTAGTCACTGAAGTAGAGCTACAGTAAAAGGTTCATAAAAGGTAAGTATTAGGTAAGCTACCCAAATAGGTAAGCTATGCAAAACTCCAACATTTGCCATCTTCAAGAACCTTAGAATCTTATATTTCTCCCCATTTGGTATGGGTTTGGGTTCTGGAACCTCTGGAAGCTCTTGCTTTGGATGATCTGAACAAAGAGTTTCCAATTTTGGATGCTGTGATCCCTGTCACAACTGGAATCGAGGCACCTGTCACAAGTCAGCATTTGAATGCTCATACAACCATGTCTGCGACTGCCTTGGGTGCAGAGGACCTCATAGGTGATCAGAATGCCCGAAGTCTAAATTTCAACAATCAACTCAGTGAAGGACTGAAGCATCAGCATCATATGCTTTGGAATCCTCATGCTGCTGTTCATAGTCATACAGTTTGCTGGACAGAGTTTGCTGACCCTCTTTCCTCTTCTTCAAATAAAAAGTTTGAAAATCTGGAAGCTCTTCAGACTATTTCAGATCATCCCAAACTTTTTCAAGTTTCTATGCCTATCAATGTCGAATGCTTTGAGTCCTTCCTCGTTTCACATCCTAACCAACCTTTTGTTAAGTCCATTTGCCATAGTTTATGTGAAGGGTTTTGGCCTTTCGCTAACACCCACTACAGTGAATGGCCTACAATGCATGACAACTCTCAGCATTCTATTTGCTCCAAACCCGAAGTCAACTTCCTTAGAGACCAAGTTTATAAGGAAGTTCTTGCTGGTTGTTACTCTCTGGCTTTCAGATCCAAGTTACTTCCAGCTATGTACAGCATGCCTATATATACTGTCCCCAAACCAGGCATTGGGAAATTTCATCTTGTCACAGACCACAGTGCAGGAGAATTTGCCTTCAATAACATGATATCGAGAGATGACATAGTGGGAGTCACTCTCAATAATGTCCAGGACTTGAAAAATGCCCTTTGACTTCTTTGTCAGCTTGAACCAACCTCTGAACTTGTGCTTTGAAAAGCTGATGTCTCAGAAGTATATCGACAAATGCCAATGCACCCTTTGTGGCAAATCAAGCAGATTGTCACACTTGACTCTGCATGCTATGTCAATCATCAGAACATTTTCAGTGAAAGGGCTTCTTAGTGAATCTTTCATGCCTTGATGTCTCTCATTATCTGGATAGCCATGATGAAAATTCTTGTCCACCTCCCCTACATCTATGTTGACAACTCATTTTCAGCACAGAAGAAAGGGAAGGAACTTTTTTACAGTCACTATCAGAAATCCATGCCATTGAACCTTGTGCAACTTCTTCAGCTTTGGGATCACCTAGGGATACCTTATGAGGAGAAGAAACAAATCTTCAGGGCTGAGCTTCCTATCATAGGTTTTGACATTGATCCAAATTTTATGTGTGTTCATATGTCCAATGACTCTCAGCTTCAATTTGTTTCTTTTCTTCGAGAATTTGCACAGCATGGCACTCAATATTCTTTGAGGGATTTCCAGCACATTGCTGATTACCTTAATTGGGTGCTCAATGTGTATTGCTTGTTATAATCAGGACTCTCTGCTGTCTACTCGAAGACTGCCAGAAAGGTTCATCAGAAGGCACTCATATGAGTCAATTGAGATGTCAAACATGAGCTCCTATGGATCACTCATCATTTTCTTCAATCCGATGGAGTCTACCTTCTCAAATCTATATCATGGTCCTTTTGTGATTTGTCTCCATCAACATCAAAAGTTTATTGCAATGCTTTTCTGTTCGCTATGGGATTTTGGTTCCCTGCCACTGTTGAAGCATTTCAAGCAACTCTCGACATGTATCAAGCTCATTTACTCTCCAATGCACCTATCTTCTATCTTGAGGCCCTTTGTGTCACCTCAGCTATCCTCCACATGGTGTTCTCACCATGGTCGTTTGACCATCTTTACTTACAGCCTCAATATGGTCCAGATGTTTAACTCATTAGCAGCTCTTCCAGCAATGAACTGGATGTTAATAGTGGCTATCGACACTCTTCTCAAACATGACATCAACTTTTGGGTCTTGCATGTTTCCGGTTCATATAATCAGGTGGCAGATACTCTGTCTTGCCTTCAAAATGATCTCACCTTCTCAATCCAACTGGATTTGCACATTTACTCCCTTCAACCCCCTTGATCTATGCTGGGGGCACTGGGATCTAATGCTTACACCAGTAATGTCCAGGCAGCCTAAACGGCAGCCCTGGACACTCAACCATCTCCATGTGAAACATTTGGTCATGTTGGGATGCACATTTGATCACTCTATGAAGGCCACTTACTCATCAGCTCTTAATTTCTACCTCACTTTTTGCCACCTCCATTTACTTGATCTCAAACCAACCATTGACACCTTCTCATTTTACGTCACATTCATGGCTCATCATATTGAAGCCCATTCCATCTGCACCTATCTCTCCAGTATCATTTCAGAACTCGAGCCTTATTATCCTTACGTTTGAGCTGGATGATCTGCCAGTCATCTGTCATCATCCAAACTCTCAAGGGGGCTATGTGTTGCTTCTCCTCTCTGCTTTGCCAAAAACAACCCTTAACCAGGGAACATTTAGTACACATTGCTCGTTCTCTACCCCAGCCTCCAAGTCATGACGATTACCTCTTTCTGGCACTCTTACTTACTGATTTCTTCACTTTGCTCCACCTTGGAGAACTGGTTTGGCTGGATAGCACTCATCTGCAGACTTTTTCCAAAGTCTCACTTTGTCATTCCATCATTTTCACTGCAAACTCCTTTTCATTCCACCTCTCTTGCAACAAAACTGACTCATTTTTCGAGGGAAACATTGTGCTCGTTCAATGCAGCCACGTATCACCTGACCCCTTCTCTGCCTTTTATGAATATCTCTCCTGTTATGACCATAACAGGATTAATGCCCATGGTGCTTATTTGGACTTCAACTTTTCGTTAAGTCTTTTTATCTTATCTTATCATGTCACATGACATGATCACATGATTGTTTAACTTTCACTCTTTCACTTATGCACAACATGCTGTGCATGTTCCATTCTACTTTATATTCATTTAGGCATAAAAAACTCTATGCACTTCTTTTCATTTCCGCTATGCTTCTCTTCTATTTGATCTGCCACACAGGCTGTGTGCCTCATACCTTTAATCTCTGCTCCGCAGCCTTGCACAGCCAAGCTATCACTCTCACAGGTTGAGGATATATACATATATAGATAGATTAGTGTACAAACATGTGTACACACCCATGAGTATATAAACCTCAAGGTCCTAGCCTGACATCCCCAGTCTAGTTCACTTGGTTATTCGCCTACCAACTGCCCTACCTCAGTTCTTCTACCTCTCTATCTGGTGCTTGTTGTGTGACCTGACCGTCATTGGTTTTGGTTTGCATCATCTCCTCTCACAATCAACTTTTTGCCCTCCATCCTCAGCTCTGGCTTTGGAAAGATGGGTCTGTTTCCAAGCATGCATGGTTTATCAATTGCCTCTCTGCATTTGTTGACTTTTCCTTTGGTGAACACTTCCTTCATGCTGGAGGTGCCACATCTCTTGCTGCGGCTGGTGTGCCACCTGCACAAATTCATGCAAGCAGACATTGGAAAACCAACACCTTTCAATGCTACATCTGTCACAACCCCACCCTTACTCTTTCATGGGAGAACTATTCATAAGCCTCCCTTTGCTACTAATTCATGACTCGTATGCTCTTCTCCCATTTTTTCTTTTTCTTTTTCTTTTCCTTCTTCTCTCCCACCCTCTCTCTCATAAAAACACCATTATCAGTGTCCTCTTCACACACTCAAATTGTTTTTCATCGGCCATATCACTACTGTATTTATAGCTTTCAATCCATAAGAACCTCATTGCTGTGGTCCATTTTTTGCTGGCTACCTCCCATGCTTCTTAAGCTCAAAAACCAATTAGAAGCCGGAAAAATGTTATTTTCATGTATTGAAGGTAGAATTCCTTGGCATGATTGTGGGAAAAGATTTTTTTTAAAATGGATTACTTGAAAGTCAAAGCCTATCTGAAATGGCCAGAACTCCAGAATGTAAAAGGAGTTAGAAGCTTCCTGAGCTCGGCAAACTCTACTGAAGGTTCATCAACGACTACACCAAAGTTGCATGTCTCTTGAATAATCTAACCAAAAAAAGATCAACCCTTTATATGGCATGACAAGTGTTAACAAGCCTTTGACACATTGAAGAAGCACTTCACCATGGCTCCCATTCTCACTTTTCCTGGCATCAATTGTCAATTTTATCTTGAATGTGATATATCAGGCAACTGATTCTGTCCTTTCATTCTTGAAAGACAACATACTAGTATGATATCTGATTGCCTTTTCATCTCATCTCATGTTTCTGCCAGAATGGAATTATCCTATCACTGACAAGGAAATGCTCTTAGTCATTCAGGCACTGAAGCAATGGCAACACTATCTGGAAAGTGTTAGACATCAATTTGAATATGGAATGACCATGCAAATATGCAATGGTTCATGACAAGACAGGATCTCAACCAATGACAAGTGTGCTGGGTGCAATATCTATCTAGATTTAATTGTGTTTGAAAGCACAAGCCAGACACATCTATGGAAAAAGCCAATGCTCTCTCACATCAAGATCATTAGATCAGAATTGAAAATGGCAATAAAGGAGTATTAGTCATTTCTCTGGAGAACATTCACACTGTTGGTTTGAATAATGAAGGCGCTCAATATCAAGAAAACTCATAATCACATCACACTGTCTTGCAGAGACAGAAATAACAAGTTTATCACACAAGTTTGTAAGAGACAAAACTGAAGGTCTCTACCATGATCAAGAAAACTAGATCTATATTTCAGGAGAAAGCAATCTCTGCATGGAGATATTGTGAATGCACCACAATACATCAGTTGCTGGACTTCCTATGAGAAATGCTCAAACTGGTGACACTATATGTGGTCTGGTTTAGCTACATTATATAAAGACTACATCTCACACTGCAGTGCATGCCAACAATTCAAAGGAATGAATCAGGCACCACCTAGTAAGTTATTACCTCTATCGGTCCCTAGTGGACCTTGGCAAGATGTCACAGTGGATTTCATTACTGATCTGCTGGTTTCCCATAATTACAACACCATTCTCATGGTTGTCGACCACTTCTCCAAGGAAGTTGAACTCATGCCTTGTAAAAAGGATATCTCAATGCTCAACACTTTGAAAAATTTCTTGTCCAATGTATGAAAGCACCACAGACTTCCTTTACTCCTTTCACAGTTATCCATTTTTACAAACCATGTATGGGTACTGCTCCACCAAGTTCTTCTCAGGCATCAGATGCCACTATTTTTAATGATGCAATGGCAAAAACCATAGAAGACACCAAACATAACCTTACTGCATGTCAGGAACACATGAAGTTGCAGGCTGACAAACATAGTTTGGCTGCACTCAAATATCAAATCAACCAGCAAGTCTGGCTAGCCATGGAAAATTTATGTTTGACACATGCTTCACACAAGCTATCCAAGTGATGGCTTGGCCCTTATGCAATCACCAGTGGCAGGTCCAAATGCAGTTACATTAAAACTTCCATGCTCTATGCATATTCATCCCACAGTTAATGTTTCATGTATCAAGCATTAGAAGAGCTACAATGAAATGGATCATATGTGAAAATCACAGGTGGATCTTGCTAATGTAAAAAAAAAAACATTGCTGGATTCTGTAAACACAACTCTCCAGCCCCAAGGCCACCGTCAATTAATCCTGTGGATTTTATGCTCTTGTTTTTTTTGTTTTGTTTTCCAAGTGTCCTGAAAGTCAAACTCTTGAGAATGAACCTCTGTTTAATTGCCTGGAAATTGATTTATAGAAAGGAAGCAGTGTTATGGACTTAGTGCTCATGGCACTTAATGGACTTCAAAACTTTTCACTAAGTCTCATTATCATGTCACATGATAGGCCTTCATGATTGTTTGACTTTACATTCTTTCTTTTGTTTGACTTTTTCACTCATGCACACTATGCTGTGCATGTTCCATTCTTACTTTATTTCCATTTAGATATATGGAATCTTATATGCTTCTTTTCATTTCTGCTATGCTTCCCTTCTTTCTGATCTGCCACACCATGTGTTGGCTTTATGCCTTTAGTTATCACTCTGCAGCTCTGCACAGCCAAGCTGTTACTTTCACAAGTAGAGGACTTAGACTATTATAGATAGATTAGTATACAAACATGTATACACACATGTGATCCTCAAGGTCCTAGCCTGGCATCCCCAGTCTAGTTTACTTGGTTTTTCTCCCCACTGTCCTACTTCAGTCCTCACCTTCTCTGTGGTGCTCATTGTGTAGCCTAATTTCAAGCAGTTGGTTTTAGAGTTGCATCATAACCCTCAATTCATGAGAGTAATAGCTTGGCTGTGCAATGCTGCAGAGTGGAAATCAAAGCATGAGGTCAACATGCAGTGTGGCAGATCAAATAGAAAAGAAGCATATAAGGCTTCATTATGTCTAAAAGGAGATACAAAGTGAGATGGGACATGTGCTGCATGTTGTGCATGAGTGAAAGAGTGAAAGTTAAAGGATTAAGGTGGCTACTCATGTCACATGACATGATAAGATAAGATAATGAGATTTAGCGAAAAAATTTGAAGTTCAATAAGTGCCACAAGTGCTAAGGCCATGACAAATGTACTCACATTCAGAGAAAGTCAGCAATGTTAGAATGACAGGTGTTGGCATAAACAAGATAGTCAGTGGGATCTGTTCCATTGCTGACATGATTATAGATGTTTTTCTCAATAAGCAAGTGCTCTGTTTGGCAGTGCCATTCATAATACTTCTCTATTCTGACTAACTCCAGGATGCTCTCAAACTTTCCCAAGTTTGATCAAAGTTCATATGCATGGGGAGTTTGTGAATTGAGTTTATCTTCATCACTTCTATTGAGCTCTTTATAACCTGAGCCTAGATTTTATAATTTAAAGAACTATGATAGACAGTCTCAGTCATTGTGCAAGAAAAATAAAATAAAATCAAGCTATCTATGATAGACAGTCTAATAATAGGTAAGTTGTGACACTCATGTAATGAAACCAAAAACATACCTCAGTTATTGTGAGTAAAACAAACAGAGAAAGGAAATTTTTACATCATATAAGATTTACGGATAGTCTGATCACATGAGAAGTAAAACACAGCAATAGAATCAAGTAACAAGATTGCAAGAAGCAAGAAATAATGGTATCAAGACTTGAATATATTTAAGAATCCAACATTTATGACTGAATTTTCAGTTATAGTTATGATCAGTTAAAATCAATTTCAGTTTCATTTTTGGGGTTTGGCTGTGAGAATATAATTGATCATAACCTATTATTACTAATGCACAGATTTTTTCTGATTTCTTTGAATATTATTTGAGTTTTTTCAAGAATGTTAAAGTTTACTATTGAATGACATATCACATAAATTTTCTATAACTATATACATCACTGAAAATATCAGCAATTTTCCCATACAGCTTAGTTTGAAAACAATTGTAAACTGAAGAAGCTGGTTTTCTTCAGTTATTTGAAATTAATTACTTAGAAGATTGATTTTTATATGCAGCATCTGTCTGTATGTCATCCAATTGTTTCTTTATCTGCTGTTCTATGTGTTGTACCTGTAATTCTATATATATTTCTCTTCCTGATTGAAGTTGATTTGAAGCTTACTTCAGTTGACTCACATTGTTGAATAGCTTGAAGTGATTTGAATCATCAGCTAAGTTGCATTAAATGGATTAAGTGGCTTAGCTTACATAAACAAGCTACATTGGATCTAAGCTGGCATAAGTTGAGGCTGACTTATAAGTGGCTGAGCTGCAGCAACACTAACTGAGGTTATGGTGAAGACCAACATCAGAAAAAATTCCCTAAGCTATAGACATCATATGTATCAACATGTAGATATTTGATGTTATAGTTTACTCTAAGTGCTATATGACAACTATGGCATGACAACATATTAAATACAAAGAGATCATATAGCACATATAACAAGTCTTTAAGCAGGCCTATTTTATCATAGCAATAGATAGCTATATGTACACAAATAGCATTATTTGAAAAAGTGAAAGTTATTTTAGAACTTTTCTTTTTGATGCCATGTTTCACTCATTGTATACTTATGGTACCCAAGTCACAATGATAAATAGATAGATGAAATAGTCAATATATTCATGAAAAACAATACAAAAGCAGTATAATCTAACTAATTAAAGTGGGCTTGGCCTTGACTTCTAGGTTAGCAAAATCAAATAAATATTCAGAAGAAACTGCAGCTTGCAGGCTATAAATATAAATATCTTAGAGATGTAAATGCAGAAAGTAGAGAAATATACTTACTCTTCTTGTCATATCCATGTCAATTAGTGTTTGAAAGTGCAGTTAAGTCAGTTTAATTACTTTTGTTGGGAAAGAGTGGGCTGCAACTGGTCTTTTTGATAAGGAAAAAGCAAAAAACTGACATTTTTTTGGTTGCAATCAGTTTAAGACTGGCCTTTGTATAATTTTTGCTTAATAATGGCAGGATTGGATGTAGAGTGTGTTCCTGACTACAGATTGATTCCTGGGTAATGTGGAAAGAGTTGATGGGTCATGGAGGTATAATCATTTTAATATCCCATGTCTTTTGTAATGATATGTCAGAGTATATCAAGTTACACATGAAGGTGAGATCAATTGCAAACTCAATTCCCAACCTAGACTAATGGATATTAGGCGTTCTCATCTGCAAAGTGCCTTTGGCACTATCAAAGTTATAATTTATCTATATAGTTTATCAACTTCTTCCTAGATTACTGATTCTCACACTTGTTATGCTATAATAAAGCAAATTGTCATATCCATTTTCCTCTACTGGCATATCATGAATCAACAGGATGCATTTCATATGTGCATGCTTGATCACTTCTGCTACACATTTAATCATTGTTTTTCTTTCATTCTTCAGTTCAATCCACTCCCATAGTCCTTTTTTTCTTTTAAACTCCTCAGTTGTTCATTCACATTAACTGAGGCAGTGTTTCACCCTTTGTACTTTACTCAGTATAGTTAGTAGTTTGCCTTTTACTCACTCTAGTCCAAGCTTTATCACTGTGTAATATAGCACTCTGTTTTTGAGCAACTTTATATCCCCCAACCACAATCATCCCATACCTTCACTCAATACTGTCAAGTCCTCTGGACTTTCAAGTCATCTCTGCCCCTTTGTTTATTCTCTGTTGTCATCCCTGCTTTATTTCTGTTTCTTCTATTGCTCTTCACCCTGATCTCCTGATTAAACCCATTTTGCAGCCCTGTTCCAATATCCATTTCCTTTTCACATAGTTTCCATATCATCAATCCTTAGCCAACAGTTGTGTAGTTTCTCCAATTTGATTATCAACATAGTTCAACCCTCTGCATTAAGTCCCATCAAGTTTGAGCTTTCTTCAACTTCTTATCAAGTTTTCTGTCTTTTGGATACTCCCTTTACTGGCAGATCTCCAACCTCTTTACTCATTGTCCTAGACATTGGCCTCTACCTGTTTTCACTTGAGGGCACATCACATAAGTTCTGCATTACTCTGGAATGCATGGACTTGACTTTTATTCTGTTTTAGATAGATTGACAATAGGCCATAGTTGAACAGCAGATATATGCAACAAAATTCCTTATCAGTGAGTTTGATCTCTTATCAGAGACAGCCAGAACAGCATTCGATCTTGAGAAAAATTTCTATAATTCTGTATGTTGATGAAAATGGCTGTAAACTCACAGAAATCACTTTCAAACTCATATTTTATAAGCTTATGAACAAATGCGTAGTCAGCTTGTGGTGTGTCTTAACTTTTCAGTAACATTGTCATAGCAGCAGGCATGACTGAAGAGACCAATTTTTTAAGAGCACATGATTGTATTAGAGTTGTGGTCAGGCATGGAGCATGCAAACATTAGGAATTTTGATAGTAAGTGTACACTACAGTCTTTTAGGTGAAGCTCCAGCTTTGACTGGCAAGGTTCGCCAGTTGTCCCCTTGTCATGCCAACTTTGCTATAGCTGTACTTACTTCAGAAGGCACAGATCCAAAGCCTTGACTTTCACTCTGTTTCAGGTGAATTGACAATAGTAATGTAGCCAGAGAACATCAGATGACAGCCAGAATTTATTAAATTCACAAAGATGGCCAGATATGGCAGTCAGCTCATGGCTGTGCTGACATGCCTCACAAGCAGTCAACCTTTGTCCAATAGAGGTCAAAAAAGGAAATACACATGGCTCGGATGCAGAAAAGTGAAAAGAGCGAAATTTCAGAATGCAAACCTGGGTCAGTTTGCTGGTATGCTTGAGAAAAATGAATGGGGTAGCATGAACAGCTATATTGTTGTTCTCATCACTAGCAGGCTGGCCATTGCTACAGCTATGGTAAAATAGAGATGAGTGAACTTTGATATATGAGAATAAAACAAGTATTACCTGGCATTTGTAAAGTTTAATGACAGGTCCACTTAGACAAAAATAATAATATATCACTGGACCTGAAAGATGTTACTTATACAGTTTGAATTCATTATTTGTCATTTATAACATATTCTATCAACTATGTGATATGTTCTTATCTAGTAGACAAAAATTTCATCCTTGACAAATATCATGCTGTGGGTTTGAACTCTGAAGCACATAGTGGTGGTGAGGGCAAACTCCAACATCACATTCAGCAGAGTTCCAACTGCCCCTCACAAATTCCCCTTGCTGTTGTTCCATAGTGTTACAGCTTGCATTTACCTTTATACCAATACCCCTTGAAACACTCAAAGCTTGACAATGCAGCCAGAGGTCTTTATTTGATGACAACACAGTCATCGTCTTACAGAACCCTTGACCCTTGTTACTATTAAAGAGTTCCATGCTTATTCCTCTAGACCAAGTGTAACAAAAGGTTCAACTTCTCTTGAAAAGACTACTATCATTGTAAGCCTTTATCATTTCTTGACCTCCCCAACTGCCTAGACTTGTGACCTACCTGTGGGGACAATGAGACCACCTTGAACCCACCCACTCTGACTTCTCTGAACACCAAGACCAATCTTCCCTCAAGGAAGAGAACAACTTCAAAGTTGACACTGCTATTCTCACTGTTGAGGAAGCCAACCTCAATGCTGACCTTGCCCATCAACTCTCTGCTGAGTTAGATTTACCTAGAGTGCAAACTCCTCTCTCTCCATTATCCTTTCACATACAATCACCCCTATTCCCTGGACCTTCCTCACTTCCTCCTTTGTTGCCCACTACTCTATCATCACCCCCTCCCTTTTTTCCTCTTCCTTCCCCTACTGTGTCTAGTAGCAAACCTGTCAAATGGGATATTGGGGCTTCCCAAGCCTATGACAGATCTTATGAAGTTGCTATTTCTTGGCTCCACTCAGTAATGTTCTACCTGAATGTTAACTGCAAATCTACTCCACTGATGCAAAGCAGATTATTTTCACACTTTTCTTTTTGACTAAAGGGTCCACAGTCACCTGGGCCCATATATATCACACCAAGTGCATCACTGGATCTGTTATCATCCTTGGGACATTTGTCAAGTTTTACATAGAGTTCTTAAAGACCTTTGAACACCACAATACCCTTAACAATGCAGTTGCTTGGCTCTCCACCAAGCAAATGACCAAGAAGAAGGACAGGACCTATGATCTCCCTCCCCCCCCCCTTCACCAACATATCTCTGAATTCAAGAATTGAGTCATCCTCTCTAAAGTCAAAGATGAGATTATCAGCTACTTCTCTGCTGGCATTCCCCCAGCTCTTATGCACCACATCATGTCCATGGATACTGTCCCTATTGCAGTGAACAGCTGGTACAATCAAGCCATTTACTTCTACACTTAGTGGGAATGAGCTAATGAAATCACCTAGAGGAATCACATCAACAAAATCAGGTTTGGCTTAAATAGAGTGACATGTATATACAATAAATAACAAGCTCCCCAAAGGATTACAAGGGCCATGGTCTTATCATTTCTGGAATTCTTGCAATATGTTGCAAGGGATCTTCTTCTTGTCTTGTATTGTCTTGCCAGCCATAGTCAAGTTCAAATGCAATATAATCCATTCATGGGCAAGACTCCAACAGCTTGTATTGCTCTTCATTCCTGGCTCACACTGCTTATGCTGTTCTAACTTGTATTGCCTCAAATCTTACAGCCTTTATTCACAAACACTGAGTACAGTCATATAGCATCACTAAACACACAGTAACAAAATATCAGTCAGTAGACAAGCAAATATGGGCTGAGTGAGAGTCAAGTGAGCAAGATTCATAGCAAGAAGAGATCAGCAGGTTGTTGGCAAAGATCTCAGACAGATGACAACTCAGAGTGATCCTAGTGGTGCTTGAAGTGTCTCGTGGCTGGTCCTGACTTGTATTGGGTCTTCTTTCATGCTTTTTATTTTTTCTGGAAACTTAGAAGTAAGAGGATGCCAGTGATATCCCAAACAGGCCTGGAACTGGGTAAAGGAGGTGTGAGGATGCTATTCTCTTGCTCTCGTGGGTAATTCTCTGCCAGATATTTCCAGTCATTGAAAATGGTGGAAATTAATTTTCTGCTTACTTCGACTTAGAGTGTTTTTATTCTTGCCAAAGTCCTGGTGCTGTGCAATTCCATTCCCTGCATCAGTAGTGTTGTGACAAGTGGTAGGTGATTCATTCCAGTGCGTGCCAGCCTGAGTGTTATGAGGGTCATAGGAGTACTTGCAGCAAGGGGTG
>JBBPQY010000013.1:0-15881 GCA_038092735.1 Chalciporus rubritubifer
TTACAAAGTCCTACTGGCTCTACCCCTCTTTGCCCAGGATGTGCACTCGGGAAGATGCATGAACACCCTTGATAACCCTCTTTGCCCAGGATGTGCACTCGGGAAGATGCATGAACACCCTTGATAACCCTCTTTGCCCAGGATGTGCACTCGGGAAGATGCATGAACACCCTTGATAACCCTCCTTCCACTAAATGCACTAAAGTGGTTCTCACCCTTGTCCACACAGATGTTGTTGAGATGCTGCAAGAATCCATCAATCGCAACAAGTACTTTGAAACTTTCATTGACGATAAGTCTGCTTTTGCGCAGCTTGCATTCCTGCACTGCAAATCAGATGTACCAGATCGTCTCAAAGAGATGATTGCCTGGGCTGAACTCCAGACTGGGAAGAAGGTTGTCTCTTTATGTTCAGACCAAGGAGAAGAATACATATCTGCTGATTTTCAAGTGTTCCTCAAGTCTTGAGGAATTGAACACCAGACCTCTGTACCCCATACTCCCCAGCAAAACAGTTGCGCTGAACGATTCAACCGCACCATTCTGGAGAAGGCTGAAGCTATTTGTCATCAGTCATGCCTTGCCGAAGTCTTCTGGCAATATGCAATTGAGACCTCAATCCATATTTATAATCATTAACCAATGCGAAGACACGATTGGGAGACTTCTATTGAGATCTTCATGAAGGAGAAGCCTGATGTATCTTACTTCAAGATATTTGGCTGTCATGCATACGTTTTCATCCCTGATGAGCTTAGAGCTAACAAGCTTGCTCCCAAGTCAGAGGAAATGACCTTCATTGGTTATCAGAGAGGCACCAAAGGCTACTGCTTCTGGTCACCCTCCCTTCTGTTGAACATAGTGTATACTCTTAGTATAGTAAGTATTTACCATGCTATGTACATACATAAACTGAACTCAGCTCATCTGAGTTTGAATTAATTTCTTTACTCTCAACCACTACATTCAATGTTCACCCAACCTCACTGTAGGTAAGTACACCAGTGTAGTTCCTCGTTAGCAACAACTCCAACAGGTTATGAGCCATGAGTAGCTCAGCTGTGCGGTTACTTGCCACTGACTACTCTGGTGTTCTTGCCTACAAAAACAATAGTCGTCCTGTGCAGTTTCTCTGCCAGACATCTCTCTGATGTAGTCATGCTTGAGAGACATAACTTCTATGAGTCAGATCCCATGGGAAGACTATGTTCTTCCATGGACAGGGCTCTGAGCATTCACACTGATGTGGTTTACACCACTCCCTTTTCTTTGTTTTATTCCATTGATTAGGCTTATGCTAATGCCTCAATCCTAGACCTTTTATTATCAATGGACACCAACACAGGATTCTCTTTCTCGACTCTCCATACCACCGACTTCACAGTCAAACATATGAGACTCATCATTTACATGTTCACCATAGGATGCTTCTTGCTTCTACTCTTCTTTAACCCAGTCATATTCTATATCCTACTCATCACCCTCACCACAATTGCCCTCGTCACCATCACCACCCTTGTCTACTCTCTATGCAAGATAGTCGATGACATTGTAACACAACTGGTCACCACCATCGAATTTATAAATAATCAAGACAACAATACCCCCTATCTTTATGTCCATCACCCTGCACTTTCCTCTCCAGACTCTACCCCCAATGGATCCAAATCCTTTGATTGGGCCAGTTGGACTTTTGACCAGGTCCCTTTTAAGCAGGATTTCCATATGGATACTGCTGACATCCAAGCAGAACATGGATGGGGAGGTCCGCCATTCCAACTTTGCATCAACAACCTGACAGCTCACAACTACTGCTTCCACAGTGGTTAGTAGAGTATAAACTGTCCTCTGTTGTAGATAGCGGAATGTCAATATACCCTCCACTTTCTTGTGGAGTTACTCCTACATCTGCTCCTGATGTCCACTTCCCTGGACATGTTCGTCATGACATTTTCGGTGTAGTTCAGCCTCCCAACCTACCCACCTTCATTTATGATGACATTACAGCTCATGCTGATGGTGTACCATCTCAAGGGGAGGAAGATGACTCCAGTGACGACTATATTGAGCATTTTTATGCCAATGATAATGATCCCCTTGATGAACAACCCATTGCTGAGCAGATCAGCTATGTTCTACCAGACAATGGTGAACGAGTTGGAGGCTCGAACCTTGGCTGTGTTTTCCCTGATTTCAGGGATCACTTTGACTTTGAGGCTGGCTTCTTCTGACAAGTCCCCTCCTCTTCTACTCTACTCACAGACACTGATGTGGGTATTCACCACAGAACAATATTTCATATATTTGTCTCATGTCTGATGTAGTAGATAGAAATGAATCTACTGCTTTCCCTCCATCCTCACTGTGTGAAAATTGCTTTAAGCATAGTGGCAATGGCAAGCAAAGAGATTGTGGAGTAATAGGCATGCCACCAGATCTATGGTTACTTGATTCAGGAGCTTCGGCTTACTTTACAAACAATCTAAATGATTTTGTGGAGTACAATGCTTTTACCAAGCCTGAATACTCTCAGACAGCGAATGGTTGTGCCCCCATACTTGGGATAGGCACAGTTATCATTGAGTTTAATGAACAGTTTGTGCAGTTATCGCTGACAATCTACATGCCTGATTGTAAGGTAAAACTTATATCTATGGGCACATTACTCAAAGATCAATGTTTAATGTTGAAAACTGTGCTCAATCACATCGAATTCTATGATAAATATACAAATAAGACCCTCCTGTCCTTCCATTCTCATGGATGCGATACCATGTACTGGATCAAAGCACCTGCCATCTGACCACATGCCAAGACTCTTTCTATGGCCTTTGTGGATTATGATCTACTTCACCGCCGCCTCGGTCACCCTTCGTGTGATGTGCTAAAAGCTGCACGCAAACATATAAAGAACTGTTGCAGCCAAAAGCTTGCAGAAGCGAACTAGCCACTTGTTGGGTCGACTCAAGGGGCTAAGGAGAGCAGGGACTAGAGTCCACAGTGAGTAACCAAATGTATAAAGCGAAAATACAATGTGTAGACGAACCTAGAGTCCACAGTGAGTAACCAAGGGTTAGCCAAAGCGGACTCTGGGGAGTTATGTGTAGTGTATACAAAGACTGGTAAACAAGCTGTCAACCAGCTGTCAACTAGCAAGCCACAGCTGTCAAAGGCGAACACAACACAAAGGCAAGGCTCTGCTTGTGCAGAGCGAAGAAAACATAAGTAGGAAACAAACCAAGTTGGTACTGGGGGTAAAAAGACCAGAGGAATCGATCTAGACAGGTTAGAAGTCAAGAGGAGCGCTAGTTAGCGCTGTACAGTAGTGAAGAGTTAAAAATAGCGAAACCAATAGGAAATAAGCATAGTGGGCAATCACCCAAAGTAACATGTCCTGCCTGTTTCGATGACATGACCTTTGCTTCAAAGTCCTTGAGAGCATCATGGGCGCATGAAGCACTGGCTGCGCGACATTGTGGACAGGCAGGTCATCTCCCCTACCTTTGTCCCAACTGCGGACACTGCTGATCTTTTGACCAAGCCATGGGTCGGATCAAAGTGAAGCAGTTGAGCGAAGTCCGAGGACTTGCACCATTGGCGGGGAGTTAGGATTGCAGAGTTGCGCAATCAGGGGGGAGTGCCAGCATTTCACAAGGTGGTCGATTCCACAGTTTCTTTCCTGCGCAAACAATATCAAGAGCAGGGAATCACCAGTGCCAATTTCTCGCAATTCTATCCATTGTCATTGATTCCTCTCACTGACCTCGACAAGTCAAAACTTGTCCCCATTCAACGCGAATACATCCTGTTTTTGGCTGAGGCACTTTGTTTTACATCCTTTCCGTGGTTGGATGACACAAGAATCAAGAAGGGTCAGACTCTGATATGCAACACAACAGAGGCCTTTCAAAGCTATCGAGGAAGAACCCTTCTCCTTGAAAATGATCAGCGTTGGATCTTTCGCACTCAGCTCACTACACTTTTCGGAGTGCTGCCATGGACAAGCCCATCACTACGTGGCCTTGGATGGATGGCCTCATTGCCAAACCCAAAATCAGTAAGACTCCATTTGATGAAGCCATGGGACCCTTGGCTCTCAGCAAACTGGAATCTATTGGCAACCAAAATGCTTGTCTCATGAAGTATGTGGACATTCATTCGTGAAGCAAACAAGCAGAAGATTCAGCGCATCGTCAACACCGCCCTGTCAGCCAACCTTGGCCTTGGTTTCGAAGGTAAGTACCATTTTCGAAGTGTGGATGCGGGCACATCGCCCCTCAACCTGGTCTACCTGACCCACAATATCGACACTGTGGAATTCGTCACAGATCTCCGCATGTGGTTGGTCACAATGCAGCCAGATTGGAGGGCAGAAGAATGACCCACTCACTCTCCCCCCCGCGATGCCCTGTACGAGGGCTGGTCAAAGACAAACAGACTCTATCATATTGTTGTTGGATTGGTGTGGGCCACTTGACTTGTCCCTGACTCACATGTTCAATTGGCCCATCTCAACTCCCTCATCAAGGATGTCAAGTGGGGACCCAGATCTTTGTGATATTGTTTGTAATACATCCGTTGTACTTGTCTCTTATGTTGTAACTCCCTCATCTTCTGAAGATGTACAATTGTGTCTCTCGAATTGCATCGCTCTCAGCACTCAGATCAACAACACATGGATGGGCTATCACTGTCCCATGGCTTGGTCAGAAGATCAGCAGGCATGTCTGCAGTTGGGACAAAGGTAGGGGAGATAACCTGCCTGCTTCAACTGCAGCGATGTACTCAGCTTCAGTGGTAGACAGTGCTACAACAGGCTGTAGCTTGGACATCCAGAAGACTGCACCAGTGCCAATTTTGACGACATAGGCACCAGTCGAGCGACCAGTGTCTCTGCAGCCACCATGATCAGCATCACAGAATGTGGTGAACAGTTCTGAATGGCTGGGATCAGGAGCATAGGTCAGAGTGTAGTCCAGGGTTCGCAGGGGTTAGTTAGCACTCAATTTTTGACTGCTATGGCATTACAGCATCATGGCGAAATGAAAGCAGACATGTTACAACCATGGTCAAGCAAAGGAACACTGAGTTGCAAAAAAAGAGGTGCATGGCTATGTAAGTACCTACCTTCCTCCAGAAATACAACATCGATATTCTCTACATTACAGGACAGACGGGGACAAAGCAGCACTGAGGCAACAAAATAAGGAGGTGCAGCAAAGAAGAAGGTGAGTTTATCCATATTTCGTGCACCATAGAGGTTAATATTTTGTTCAGAGAAAAACTCTGCCATTGCAGCTGATTAAGATGATGCTGTGGCAGGTCCCTTCACATCAGAGTGTTACTTTGGGTGATTGCCCACTATGCTTTATTCCTATTGGTTATGCTATTTTTAACTCTTCACTGTGCTCCTCTTGACTTCTAACCTGTCTAGATCAATTCTACAGGTCTTTTTACCCCCAACTTGATTTGTTTTCCTACTTATGTTTTCTTCACTCTGCACAAGCAGAGCCTTACCTTTGTGTTGTGCTCACCTTTGACAGCTGTGGCTTGCTAGTTGACAGCTGGTTGACAGCTTGTTTACCAGTCTTTGTACACACTACACACAACTCCCCAAAGTCCGCTTTGGCTAACATTTGGTTACCATCTACTCATTGTATCTATACACTCGGTTACTCACTGTGGACTCTATGCTCTCCTTAGCCCCTTGAGTCGACTCAACAAGTGGCTAGTCCGCTTCTGCAAGCTTTTGGCTGCAACACCCACCACCACCACCACTAACTTCATAATCAGCTGCTTAGGCTGTCTGCTCCACCACCACCTCACCACCACCTCCAACTTGATTGAGTACACAAAGTGAGTGTTTCTTCTTCATCCATCACCCCCACTACTCAAGCTGCTCAGGCTGTCTGCCCACATTCATGTCATCTATAGCTACTCAGATGGTGTGCATGCCATTAGTGTATGTAATACTAGTAGTAATCCTTGCCTGTAGTCTGCTCTTACATGTATAGTAATCATGTCAATATAATTTGAGCTTTTTTCAAAATTTGTTTGAGCAGTAATTATGATTGTCTATGTGCACTACAGCTGCTATGTTGTGCTATGTAGAGACTCAATCTCTTGCTTACATAGTGCTATATTGACACAAGTCCCTACTATATAGTGCTACAATAATACAAGTCACTATTATATAGTTTATATAGAGGGAGAAAGACAATAGCTGCTACTAATGCAACATAGACTACACAAAGCTATATAGCACAGACTATTTTTCCTGATGTGGAGGAATTTGGATTAACAGAGAAGGTTTCTCTTACCACAGCATGAGCATCTTACTATGTGCTAACAAATTATATAGATACTTGGTATTATGTGTGATAATGCATTGAATAATGATGTGATGATAGCAAAGCTTCCTGAGCTTGTCCTGGAGTTCACCATGCATGCTACTCATACATTATGCTTTCTTCATATCATGAATTTGATCCTGAAGACCTTGATTTTCCAATTTGAGATGAAAAAGAGAGCTGGAAACAAGGCTTTGAACCAAAATTTGAAGTTGAAAGAGTTGAAAAAGAAACTGGCTGATGAGAACTCCAAGAAGTCATATAATTGCTTGGATACAGGTGAGGGTGAGGTTGATGACATTGAGGGATGGGTTGATGAGATGAGTAAATTGACTGAGATAGAGTGGCTGGCAAATGAGAAGTCAATACAACCAGTAAAGTTAGTACTGGTGAAGGTGAGCAAGAAAGCAGTCAATGTACCTCAGAGTCTGATCACTGGCATTTGACTAGCTCCATAGAGTGGCCATCAAAATAACCCACTTTATCACCATTGTCTATCCATCTTGGCAAGAAATCTTGCAGAAGTTTCATCAGAGCATCACCAACTTGCCAAGGAATGTTGCAACTTGCTGAAATTTGACATTCAACATGTTGGAGTATGCCTTGAATTATTACATTTTTGAATACAATAGCCCCTTGTCAAAGGTAAAGTTATCGACATTTTTTTTTAAATTTTTTTTTTCTGATTCATTTTATATTTTATTGTAAAGTAAAGACGATAAAGCAAAAGGATTAGTGGGAAGGACAGTGATATTTTTATTATGATTTAAATCTGCCTCTTCATAATTTTCCATCCATTTGTAACTCCAAGTTGATAAATAATTGTAAAGTTGTATTCACTCAACAAAACATTCTAGCACAGTTGTTAAGAAGTGTGGCTAAAAATATTTTCAGTATTCAAGATTCTTGTAATCTATCCAGATCTTAAAAAAGATTATTGTCTTACAAGATAATGATAGCATTTCTCACTGGGGTTACAGAGAGCATCATGGGTGTAAGCACACAGGCCAGGGACATGGCAGGCATAATTGGACCCAACAAGGATGTGCAGTCTGGCTGTTAGTTCCTAGAGTTGAGGTTGAGACCATCAGGAATGCAATTATCTGGGTTAGTCATTGTTGGCATTTGGCAGTGAGATGAAACAAATGGCCTGTGCCAGTGTGATGGTCAGTTAGTCAGTGGACATATCAAGGGCAAGGGCAAGATAGTGGCAGCATTCATTCAAGAAATGAGGTCCTTAACCTGTTCTCTCATGTGCAGGTCTCATTTGCCAAGAAGAACTCAATAGTTATTATTCACTCACTGACAGTTCCAAAGTTTATTACATGGCCATGAGTAAGAACTCAATCTATTTTAATTCTTGAATACTCAGGCTAACATGAGTACCCTAGTGCTTCATCCTTGACACAAACTCTCATATTTTAAGTCTGCTCAAAGGCTTGACAAGTGGATTAACATGGCCAAAAACCTAGTCATAAAGGAGTTCGATTAAACATATAACAAGCAGGCTGACGATCCAATGGACACTGTAGAGGCTTCACCAGAGCCAGAGACTACAAAGATTGTAAGCATTTGCTCATACTCATTTTTACTATTTACCACTCATGTACAACCGGCCAGCAATGTATTTGACAATCTTCCTGCACTTGCACCTCTGAAACTCACAGACTTTAGCTCTGAGCTTGCCTAGCAGCTACCTCTTGCTGAAGTTGAATATGTCACTGATCCTATCATATGGTGGCATGAACATTGTGGCACCTATCCTCAGCTATCTTGGATGGTGCTGAACTATCTAACAATATCTTGTATGTTTTCTGAGTGAGTTGTAGCTCAATAATTCAAAAATAGCTACTTCAATTGATGTCAAACATCTATTTAACTGAAGCTGTCTCTTGCTCACACATGGTTGCTCCCAATTATCTGCTCAATTCACACATGTACTATTCTGCCTTGGAACATGAAGTCAGATGAATCTTATCAATGATGATGATGTGAAGAGTGTGAGTAAGTTGCTGGAGATTCAGGGTGATAAGGAGCAGTTTGAGGATGGCTGGGATTGTATTATCATTTGTTAGGTATACTACATTAGATATTCTACAAGTACAGGCTGCACATATCTAATCTGGTGCCTATCAAATATCAAGATTAGTTCTAACTACTACTATCTATTTTAAATCACCATATCTGGTCATTGCAGACAACAAATTCAGCAATAGTCTTTAACACATCATCTCATGAGAATGCTTGAGGTCCTGGGGCAACTCACACATGTCCATCAAGATTGGACTGCTTGTTGCTCTTATCCATCTTCTTTTGGTCCTGTCTGAGTTGCCTGGCTGCCAGGAGATCACATGGGATTAAGTGGTGGTTCTCATCAATTCTCAGCTCAGCATAACATTGCTGATACAGCTCATAATGGGATCAGATATGCTGCCTACAAGATGAATTAGCTCCAACGTGAAATGCATGCCATTTGCCTTTCTGCTTTATGAACTCTTTGTCAACTCTGTTCAAAGGTGAGTAACATGTTCAGCCATTATAACTATCAAAATAACTTGCTTGCACATTTACACCATCATCTGCTCAGCTCTTCCACGTCTCCACCAACAGCTCACCAAAAGCACACTTTCATGTGATCAGAAAATACTGTCAGTAAGTCCTTCATGTTTTTTTTTTTGTCTGTCAAGAAGGACCAGGTGTTACATTGTGTGTCTAAAGCAGAGAATGCTATCATTTTAATAGATTATTGTAAATCCAACATACTGATGAATCATCATCAATATCACCTCCATCAAGGCTGTGTTACTCTTCTGACCACACTGACTTTTCTTGGTTTCATTTCCAGCATCCTTTGCATTTGCCTTGACTTCCTCAGCCTCAGCTTCAGCAAGCGGCTCGTCAAGGACATCCTCAACTTGAACTGAAGATTTTCTCTTGTGATGCTGCCATTTAACTGCACAGCTGTGCCTCAAGAAGATAAATTTGTCAGCATCATTGTCACTGGTCTGTTCTGACTCACTCTCGGTGATTTGAGCCTTTGACTTTTTTTTTGAGGGGAAGAGATAAGTCTTTGAGGAACAAGAGCATGTGGATGTCTTGTCCCTCAATTTCTGCTGTTGCTGTAATATCTTCTCAGTAGGAACTTTCTGGCAGAAAGATTTACAAATTGAGTTCAACATGGCTTTAGCTCAGGAAAAATCATCTCTAGGCAGGAATCTTTTATATTGTACTACATATTGTATGCATGAGGCAGGACTATGTTGGTCTTTATCAAAACCAGTTATGACCAATCACAATCAAGTGTGGCAACTGAAGTGGACTGGTTGTAAGAAGTTCAGTTGGTTTAACTGAAGTGAACAAAAGGACTTTTAAATGTTATGCTTGGTCTGGTAGAACAAGCATGGGACTCTTTAAGGAAACGTGGGTCAAGAGTTCCGTGAGATGATGACTGCATTATCGTCAAATAAAGAACTCTGGCTGCATTGCCAAGCTTGGAGTGGTTCTAGGAATGTTGGCACAGAGGCACAACGACAAAGGAGTTGTTGACTTAAGAGTACAACAGCGGAGGAGAAGAATCGATGTATTGGTAGAAAGGTAAGAGTAGGTTCAACTTGGAGAAATACATCAGATAAAGTATGGGGTTTATATAGCTGAGGGAAAGAAGGCTATAGAACATGATAGAATGTGAATGACTAAGTAATGAGTCATACACTGAGTAATATGTGGAATGCGAGAGAAGGCAAAGGAAGAGTTATGTAAGCGATGCTGCCTTGGTTGGACTTGAACCAACTACAAGGTCGTAAGTACAAGGACATGAAAGAAAAAGGAAACAACTAAGTATAAATCGTAATATTAAACATTACTTGCAAACAGGATTGATTACAAGGCAAAGGTGCATGCAGGAGGGGGAAATGTTGATAAATTTGGTATTGTCATCAACTAGTTTTCCTTCACATTCATTTGATATGATAATTATGTTGGAGCTGCTGCTAAGGAGGAACTACACCAGTGTACTTACCTACAGTGAGGTTGGGTAAACATTGAACATAGTGGTTGAGAGTCAAGAAGTTAATTTAAACTCAGACAAGCTGAGTCCAGTTTATATATGTACATAGCATGGTAAGTACTTACTATACTAAGAGTATATGCTACGTTCAACACTTTCCCTTGCTTAGTGTATGGGGACATGTAAGCATAAGTAAGGACATCTGCATGATAGTAAGTATCAGCGAGTACTAATTGGAATGAAATATCAAACTGAGTTCAGAGCGGAATTTCTCGAACTTGACATGTCTGAGATTCTTGGTGAACATATCCACTGGGTTGTCAGTGCCAGGGATATAAAAGAGTTCCACTTCTTTCCATTTCATCATGGCATCTCGAATGAAGAAGTACTGGAGAGGAATGTGCTTGTTATGCTTCTCGGTAACTGGATTTTCACCCATGAAAAGTGATCCTTGATTATCACCACAGACTGGAATAGCTTTTAGCTTAAATCCAATTTCTTCGAACATGTGGTGTATTCAAGATACTTGTTGTGTGCAATCACTCAAAGCCATATACTCAGCTTCCATAGAATTGAGGGCTGTAGAGCTCTACAAGTGCGAGTTCCAAAGGAATGCACCATCTGCTAGTTTCAGGAAGAATCCTGTCTGCAAGTATCTGGTGATGGGGTCTTGGCCCCAATCTGAGTCAGTATAGGCAATAATGCCATTGCCTGATGCACCATTGAATACAAGGGAGTAATTTCGAGTGCCAACTAAATAGTGACAGATATACAGTGCTCTATTGGGGTGCTCCCTTGTAAGATTTGCTAACTGCCTTGCTAGTTGGGTAACTGAGTAGGCAATGTCTGTGCAGGTACCTAACATCAGGTATAATAACGAGCCAATCACTGTTTGAAAACATGTCCATAATTCAAAATTAACAGGGACAATGTTTTTCTTTGAGTAATAATCTTGAGGGAGTGGAATAGATATAGCTTTGGCATTGGTCATACTGAAGTGTTCTAGCACTTTCTCAAGGTATTTGCATTGATCAATGTGCAGTCATTTACCATCACAACGTAATTTCATCCCAAGGAATTTGGTTGGTTCCCCAAGGTCGCAACATTCCCATTTCTTTATCAATGTAGCCTTAAGCTTCTCTACTAAAGCTTTGTTTGGGCCACAGAAGAGGGCATCATTTACATAGATGATTGCAAGGACAATGTAGAGAACCTAAATTCCCTACAGTGCAGTCACTCTATAATCTACCTCATCTGATTATAGTATCTCCTTGTTTTCTCAATCCTACTATCTGCTGCTTTCTGCTTCCTTCTATCACATTCTTGGAGCATTCACTTCAATCTGGTCCCCAGATTCATCAGTCCATGAATCCACATTCTTCAAGCCTGTTATTCCTTTTTTCTGTCCACTCTCAAACATTCATTGCCTCTATTCAGTCAAGTTTGCTGGTGAGTACTTACCGTTTTTTTCTCTGCTCTTCTCTTTACTATACATACCTATCTACGAACTCATCTTCTGAACTCCCCGCTACCTATTCTGGATTCCTAGTTATACTCACTCTGTCTATTTTTATATTATCTCTTGTTGCTGCCAAAAGTCTTGGGAATACCCAGACTATAAAAGACTGTACTTAGTCATTTGAATATCATCTTCCCAGATCACTCCTTCCATCCTCTTAAGTTTGCAAGCATTCTCCTTTTCCCCACCATTGCTCTCATTAAATCTGACCGTCTGCATACCAATCTGCCATTAATCTGACCATTCCTTTATCCTTCTTTTCTGTTCTAAGCATCAGAAAGAAGTCAGGACTCTTGGTTCCATTCCAGAAACCCATTTTCCAGTTCTTCAAAGCATGGTATGCCTCTATAGAAGTCCATTCTCTTGTACTTTCCTGCTAGAATCTCTAAGAGTTGCACATATTGCATTCTTCTTCTTTTTTTTCTACTGATCACCTAGGATCTCTTTCTCTGGGATTTTTTAGATTTCTACAACTGGAGTCCACTGTGAGGGGTGCAGTGGAACCAACAAGAAGAACTCTTAGACCTACCTCCGAGAGGCTAGAGCTTGAAAATTTACTTGTGCAGTTTCGCCAGCTCAATATTTTGGAAGATTCATAATTCTTTACTGCTGTCACTCTGACTGCATCCATCAATCTGCCAGCTTCTGATTCTAATCCAAACGCTTCCGCTGTCAACACTTCTAAAAGAAGTTTATCTAGTACCTCTCATTAATACCTCTCTGCCACTGACAAGCCCCTTCAGAGAAAAGACAGATATTTCTAGTCCAACCTCTTCTGTCTTGCCTGGAGCCTTCTTCCAGTCCACACTTTGACGAAATCAACCATCTTCCCACCTCTCACTAAATTCTTCACTTTCTCCTTTAACCCCTCTTCCATCAACTCTCGACCTCCTTTCTCTGCCATCCCCATCCTTACTGTGCTTATTTTATCCTTCTGCTAGTCTGACATTGCTTCCTAGCATGTTGAACATTAATCAGTCATTCTGCAACCAATGGGTTGACAGTTCTTCTGAAACTCCACTGAACACTCCTGTTTCCACAAGTTCTGCTTCTGTTTCTCTGATTGCCAACCTTTCCCCTTCTTTAACTAATTTGAGCATGGAACCTGGATCATCTCACCTACCCTCCATTTATTCTTCTTGCCCTCCTCTGAATTCTTCTCCCGTTCTTAGATCAGTTATGGCTCATTCTACTCTTCCTATGCCCTTGTGTGGTATTCAGAATGCTCCAAAGTTTGATGACAAGACTCTGGCTCAGTTGCCTCGCTTTCTTAAAGCTGTTGACTTACTTGGAACTGCTGCCAGACTCAGTGACACAGATAAGATTAAGGCTGCCATCTGGTATGCTAACCTCGAAAAAGCCAAAGTCTGGGAAACCCTACCCTCCACCACTGCCAATCCAGCAGATTGGAACACCTTCACTACCGCTGTCAAGGAGTTATATCCTGGCTGCGAGGGTAACAACCATTACTATCATACTGACATTCAGTATTTGATCATAGACTATTACTCCAAACCCATGTGCAGTCAAGAGGACTTGGGAGAGTACCAGCACAAGTTTACCAAGATATCTGCCCACCTTGTTGCTTCCAGAAAGCTATCTGCTATCAAAAAGGATACCTTCTTCATCAGAGGGTTCCCCCAGGAAGTGCAGGACCGGATTTGTCATCACTTGTCTATTGTTAAACCTGACCTTCATCCAAATGACCCTTATCTGATGGCAGAAGTTGTAAAAGCTGTCAAGTTTCTTTTGACAGGATTCACGCTTTGTGCAGCCATTCCAGTTCTGAATACCCAGCATCACCACCATCATCACCATCTGCTGGGACCGACTACAGCACCATCCCCTGGATTTCAAATCAAGCAGGAACAGCTTGTGCTTATGACTCCTCCACAACTGCATCAGCATCCAACAATGCCAAATGGGAGAGATCCTGGATGTGCATTCTGCACCATCTTCAGACACTTTACCCATGACTGTGTTTACTGCAAACAGTATCTCAATGCTGGATATATCATCCGAGGCACTGATGGCCAACTCTATCTGCCAGATGGTAGACATATTCCCCGGATTTCTGGCACTAAAGGATTAAAGGGATGTATTGATCATGTCAAGATGAAATAAAATCAAGCCCAAGCTATGCCTCCTCATCCTCCTTCCTCTGCTGTTGCTACTTCTTTCTCATCTACTTTTAACCATGACCTACCGCCTCATATAACAGCTAGGATTCTTTCCTTGGCATGCCCTGAGGGGGACATTGTCTTGGATATTGAGCCTTCTGCATTTATGACCTCCATTGACTATCCGGACGAGTCTTCTTCATTCCTTAATGTTACTGATCCTGAGTTTCAACCCTACATAGCACAAGCCTGGGCTAGCTTTCAAGCAGATCGGAGAACTAAAGAGGGTCAGCATGGCAAGTGAGTTCGCTTTGATGGGGTCATCCTTCTGCCCCAGACTCCCAAATTAACTATGCCAAATCATGGTGATCAAAGAGATAGAATTCCTGGAAATCTGACAGTCTGCACAACCCAGATCTTCAACAACGACAGTACAACCTGCACCTCAACAACCTCCGAGATCCGCTACTCCACCTTCTCCACCTCAACAACCTCCAAGATCCACTACTCTGCCTCCTGCATCATAAACAGACAAAGGGAAAGCTCTGGAAGCTCTGACTGCTAAACCTCAATTTTCTTCTGCTATCAATCCACCGAAACCTGCCACTGCTAACCCTCTCTTATCCCTCAATGAATCAGTATAGGTATTTTTCCTCTGAAGGACGACTCAGCTCTGAAGCAAGTACTTGACCACGTTCTGGAAACTAGTGTCCTGGTTCCCATTAAAGATCTCTTTGCTGTATTCCCAGAATTATGGAAGCAGTTGAGGGTTCTGATGACCACCAAGAAAGTAACCACTTCAAACATGGTTCAGGTCGACAAGTTGGGCAGACAGAACCCTAGATCCATATCTCATGAATTCAGTGAGCATCTCCTTCAGAATGACAATGGACTCATCATAGCGCATCACAGTCTATCACTCCATAGTCTGGAAGCCAAGGTCTCCAGAACTAACCATACTATCACATGCATACTCAATTCCAGATCTGATATTGTCACTATGCTAAAGTGGATTTGGAAAAAGCTTGAGCTCTCTAACTGATTGGATCACATCATGAATATATCTTCAGCTAACACCAGCACAGACACTACCCTTGGAGTCTTGAAAGACCTTTTCATTGTCTTATGAGTGCCGCTACTAACAATTATCCAGATGAAGGACAGACTATTACCCTACTGGACCCAAACAGCAGCAAAGAATACAAGCTCTCTACTCATCCTTGGATGTCCATGCTATTGCCGAGGTCTTGCTTGCTCCAATCATCAAAGCATGGTGGAAATGGGTTTTTAGGTATTGATGATCCATCTAATGATCAGGGAGATACTATCCAGTATCCCTTCCTTTGAATCATGTTATCTGTTCCTTTGTTTCTCAATTTCATCCTTGCTATTCCATTTCTTCTCTGCACCACCATTATTTCACAATCAAACCTTGATGGACATGAGTGCTTCAGACTGATCCATGAATTCTGGACACTGAACTCCTTACTACGATTATCTTTCTTCCTCTCAATCTGTCCTATCCACCTCTGCTATTGTGGCTCTTCAATCCATTTATTCACTCAATCCTATCTGTTATTGCCTGGCCTATAAGCCTGTTGCAAAGAAAGTTCATGCAGTTTCTGCTCCTCTTAAGGAGATTTCGAAAATCAACAGTTTCCGGAAGCCTTATCTGAGATCAACTGATGTTTCTTTATCTCTTCCACATCTCATTTCTTTGTCCTCAAAGGATCACTTTGGTGCTGTGAACTGCATGGTTCTCACCAGCTGTGGTGGTGGTGGCAGCGGTGATGGTGACTTCAACCCAGGGATGAATTCTTGAGAGCCTGGCCAGCTTGGATGGACAATTGGAAGTCTTTTCTCTATGAATTACAGGCTAACTTCAG
>JBBPQY010000014.1:0-15636 GCA_038092735.1 Chalciporus rubritubifer
GTCGATGGTAACCTCTGTCCAATGCCAGTCCAATCCTGGGCCTAGAGGACATGGAAAGATGGATTCATCCATGGTTTTGAAAATGAGTTGTGTCAATGTAAGTCAGAAAGAAAAATGAGATGCCGATGTTTACACGGCGAGTGCTCTTATGAGCGATTTTCTTGCTTAGTCAGCCAGTGCATCCATGAGTGCCAACTGCCAGGACCACTATCACTATGTATGTATTGGTTCTGAGAGTTCAAGTGACATTGAAATGTTGAATGATACTTGTCACCTGCTCATTCAATATTCCCCATGTCTTTGTCTGTCTCTTGGTGAAACATACCCTGCCGATGTTGCCTTTGGCATCAGCTTCCTCAGCCAATGCCCTCCACTTCTCCTTGTGATGATGGAAGAAATTCACTGACCCCTTCATCTCCATCTTGACAAGTTGCACCTCTTCACTACATCGGTCAAGGTTGGCCTTCGCTCGCAGGAATTTTACCTGCAATACTGACAATTTTTCAACCAAGGCTGGTCAACCATCCAAGATACATACATTCTGATAACCAATTACCATCCTGTATGTCGGCGTTCATGGTCCAAAATCAAGGAAGGTTCATCCCTCTAGTTCCTGTGATGCTGGGATCAATTTCAGTTGTTTTGGACTCCAAATCTGCTTGTTTCAACTCTTGATATTGCCTTAACAAATTTGGACCGGCACCGAGTACAATCATCGCTATACAGCATCACCGATATATCGCTGCATGAACTTTGAGTGCAGTTTCTACCTGATGAACGGTGTCCCATGCCCTGGTCTTCTTCTGCTGACTATGCTTGGCCTGGCAAACTTGAGTTCAATACAGGAATGAGCGATGGCCTATATCAATGTGAATATTGTGTAAAGCATCATGAGCTTGACCCTGCTGTAGTTTGAGTTCTTGCTGTAACAAATCTCCTACACTGTGCTCTTGGCATTGGTCAACACCGATGCTTGAAGGCAATGGGATCTGCTGGGCATCTTCCAGCCCAATGTCATCCTATTTTGGCTTATCTTTTTCTTGATTGACAAGCACTTCTGCTGGCAGATACTGACTGGCCTTTCTGGAGAAGTCATCCCCCATATTCCCTAGCCATGTCATTTGCTGATCTATATCAAGTCGTTCGGTGACCATTGGATTGGGACTGGCTTGCTTTAACAAACCGACGACCCTCAACCTGGAAATAGATTAACAAACAATGTACTAGCAATGAAGATGTTTAGCACACTGTAATTCCTCAATCTTCAAACCAAGGGATATCCAGCTAGCCACACCCTGAGTGGCATTCAAGTGAGCGGGATTATCGACCAGCTGAAGCTGCATCTCTGCCTGTGTAGGGGCTTTCTTGGGTTAGTTTTAGCATGCATTGGCAATGATGCTTGACTTACCTCTTTCCAATTTGACATCGAACATGTCCATCGCTGTTATGTCCACCTGCCGTTGACTTTGAGCATGATTGGCATCAGCAATCCATCACCCAGTGATATTGGCATTGGCATTGGCAGTGAGATTCTCATATCCATCCTCGGCATCTCTCAACGCTATTATAGCTTGAATGTACTTCCTGGAAAGAGACAGGGCTTATTTGGTGTGAGACTGTTTACAAATGAAAGGGGATTAGTCGCACCGATGTTCAGCATTTTCTTGCGATTGCTGTCTAGCATGTGATCGTCCAAGACTTCTCGGTGGTGTGCAGCGGACATTGAACGAGTCGAGCCACAAATCTTGTTTAGTTGGGACCAGAGGGTCTCTAAAACTTTGCCGTCAACCTTGCCAATTCCTGAAATCAGGTCGGGACTATATCTGGAGAGGCAAGTGTCTTGATGACCATGTATATGAAATAATCCAATCCCCCATATAATTTCAAGGACTTGGGAGAATGTCAGGTAGGGATTATTTGATGCCCGAGTGTGAAAGTTGACACTGTATTGACATGCAATGTCATAGATGGCTGTGACTTTTGATAATTTACCCAGAGATCACAACACTTGGCAAAGCCCATAGTCCATGTTGACTTGTCGTTCGCCTTTCTGAAAGTCGACCACTGAGTTCGGCACAAAGCATCCATGCCGAGCACAGGCAACAGCACCGATTCCAGTTGCAGCAAGATGTTTTTGGGTGGCGTGAACTTGATTCACGGCTGTATGCTCATAACATGTTGATTTCTGTCAGAAGAATCAAGAGAAATTGTGCAAGAAATAAGAGAAAACATACTGGCTGACTATCACTGGCGATTTTCAAATGAGTTTGATATTGTTTGATGACAGCAAAATAGGCCGTCCCTGGGGTGAGATCAAAGTTGCTGTCGGTCTTCAATTTCATATGCTCTGCCGAGAAATTCCCATCCATGATGAAAGATCGTCCGTACATACAAGCATCCTGGAGATCCTGTTTCCAGTCCTCTGGTAAATTAATTCCAGGCTGAGGGCAAGCGGGGCAAAAGTAAGCAAGATTACCATCCTTGGCCTTCATCTTCATATCACTTGCAAACCTGAACTCCAGCTTGTTTTGAAGGTATCACCATTGTCTGCTAGTTTGTAACAATTCTCGGTATCGGTCCTTACATCACAGTTAGCCATTTCATCCAAGATATGAAGTATACTCACTAGCTGTGTATGGGAAAGAAATGGATCTGTGAGCCTCTGTAGGTATTTGTAGAAACTCATTGCTGTCACTTTGTATTCCAGGTTCATCAGTCGAAAAGATTAAAGGACTTGAAAAGTGAATGCTGTTCTGGGGGATTCCAGTCATCGCTGGATATAACCCAATGCATAATAGCTGTGTGTGGAATGGATTTTGATCGGCACATCGGCAAGGACAAACGGCAAGAACATGAATGCCAGCGATGTCGATGACAGTGAGAAGGGGATTGCCATTGTCATCATGACGTCTGGTGTTGACAGTTGAGAAGGAGTCGAGTAGTGCGTCAATGCTTGTCAAACTCGGCAAGCGGTCATTGGTGGGTGATTGTGCAGTTGCTTCCAGAATCTCATTCTTCTCTACGTCATCGTCAGGGAAGTCTACAGGCTGGCTAGGTGTAGCTGCCGGACACCGTCTGCCCCCATGACCAAGTTGCAAAATGAGCCTGCGGCCCTCAAGCTGGAGGGGGGGAATTGATCTCCTTCTCACTGCTCCACGCGATGAAGTGGAAGTAACTGATGGGCTTCCTGACAACAACCCATGCAAAGGATTGGTCGCCCAAAGCAATCGGCGCATCTGTAAATGCCATCCTGCCCACAACCTCGACTGCAAGTCCTCTCCTCCACTCCTTCATTTTTCAGCAGGGCTTCCAAGTATTCCCCCTCATACTCCAACCATTCCTGCATCAGATCATTTGCATCCTGTTTATCATGAATATGATGTCTTCACCAATGAAATCAGAAGTACCAGCCTGTTTCCGTTTCCACTGACGGTTTTGTATCTCATTCTCCAATTCCAATTGCTCAAATGTCACCCACTCCCCAGTTGTGCTTTGAGCGACTTATTTTGGCAAATTACCTTTCACTAAAGGTGTGGTCGGCAGGGCTGGCAAATTGGCCGCCAAGGATTGTGAGGCTTTCAAGATGCATATTTGAATCTTCGCTTTGATTGACTTCCGGTTGCAGCAGCATTGGTGTGAGTTGTGCTTGTACTGAAGGTTTTATGGCAATAGTTGACCATGGTGAGATGGAAGAATGACGTGATGGAAGAAAAGATGGAAATCTGGAAAAGTCAGTCCCACGCTCTTATATAGTCAGGTTTGGCATTTATCTTGTCAGTGGGCAATTTCGGCCAACTTGGTGGTGTTGAGAGAAATTTTCTGTTGCCAATCAATTGGATCATTTACTTTTTCTGACTCACTGCCCACTTCTTCAATTATTACTCACCATGCCTCCCTCATCTTTCACTGCCGAGCAACTTTTCATTCTGGAGGCTGCTCTGGATGAATATCAGGAAATCTCTGGCCATGACAAGATTATGAGAAAGGATGCTGTCATCGAGCGAATCAAACTACAATTCGCCACTGTGCATCATGAAAATGACCGAGCTGCAATGCTGAAATTGCAAAAGGTATGTTGCTTGTTTAGATTTCAAATAGATTGCCTGAATCTAAGGTATCCAACAGTCGGTGACAAATGGGCTCAATAATCAGTCGTGGCAGAAGAGTGACGAGCAAGAGTTCTTTCGCAAAACGACTTGGTTCAATGTGTTTGGCGAAGAGAATTGAGAGAAGATCACGGCGGAGGTCGCCAAGCGCATGCCGCTCCCCGCAGCAGTCCAGGTTATGTCACATTTTGGAGACAAGCGGTGTTGGCGCTGTCAAAAACCCTCTTCGCTGATGATAAGCAGAGATATGTTGATATGGCGGTGGATTGGAATGTGAAGGGAGTGCCAAAAAATCTCCAGATGAAGTGAGTAGATCAATGGCTGACTCCCATATTTGATGACAAACTTGATTTCAGAGAAGTAAAGTCACCATTCCTTCGAGAACTCTCCATCAAGATGTACCAACAGTTTGGCGTGAGGATGGTCATGTTTTGGGGATATGAGTCTGATGGAAAGATCACTTGGGGATTATGAGTAGTTAGGTTCTTCTCACTCATTCAATTTAATAATCTGATGGGAATTTAGCCAAGATTATAATGAGAGACTGGATGAAGGTCCTTCACTGAAATCTGTGTGTCCAACATGGGAAAAAGATCCCATCGTCAATACTTGGGACAAATTTCTTGTCGCTGCATTCAAACGTAGGGTCATACACATTGAATATAGCCACACGCTCAATGCCACCTGCTAGCTTCCACAATACCATCAATGCCAACAGTCTCTCAGGACAAAATTGAGGTGAAAAAGGACACAGATGGCCACTGGAATCTCCCGATGGAAGATGTATTGTCTGCCAGCCTTGACAAGCAAAAGCACCTAGTGCATGAGTTTATGAACTGCTGTTGACAAGACATCTCCGGTGGCAAGGGTAGCACACCATTGTCTAAGATGACGAAACATCTCGCCAACTATATTGATGTTGACGCTGGATACCTTCCCAAATCCTCCTCCTTTGAGATCAAGGATCCATCACACATGTCGAAAGACAATGTGGAACTCCTGCTTCGTCATTGGAAAGAACGGCAGGGCAATCAATTCCTCTCCCCCATTTTTGCCTTCAAGGCCAATGCAAAGCAGTCGTGACAAACTGCCATGAAGATGTTGCCGATGAACATGATGGTGACCCAGAATAAACACGGTGCATCCACTCCAACTGCAATCATACCTCCACCGATCATCCCCTCTGAGTCCTCGTCAGTGACAACAGTGGTACCGTTGGCCAGTCGGTCTTTACCAAAATCTCGGCCACTTATCCCTATGGTGACTTCGCCTGGTTCTACCATGAGGCAAGCCCTGAATATCAGCGTGGCAGCAAGCAACAGACATGACGACCCTGAAAAATCAGATTCAGAGAAAGATGACTGCTGGAAATCCTCTTTTCAATACTTGGCAAATTTCAAACGTCAATGCGACTTCCTCCATTTCCTCACACATCGAAAGGAATATGTGGCATTGCTCCGTGTTCTGAACCTATCACAGGTAATGATAACTTTTGATGATTGAATCGAGCTGACATTCCATCACACAGATGAAGACTAGCAATTTGCTTCCTATGTTTCCTTGTGAGCTAGATTGGCAGTATGATTTATTCCATCTGCCACCAGAGGGTCATAAATGGTCATCGAAGCATGACATGACATTCAACAGCAACCTTTTCACTGACAACAGCAAAGCTTATAGCCAAGCGGATCTCCTGCATCAAGCCTTGCATGCAGGGATGTTGATACGGGATGCGGAGATTGTCACTCAAGGATGTGTATCACTGCAACACTATCCAATTCATCCCTCATGAGCTGCAAGGGAAAAGAATTCAACCTTATCATATCTCCCAAAGCATCCTGCTTTGGTGCAAACGGATCTCTGAACAGCTGAAGGAGAGCCATGCAAACAGTATTGCCCGGCCACCATATCGTTGTCCTGCCAATGTCAGACACAATTGGGAAGATGCACGTGACTTCATGCTAAGTCTCAGTACCGCCAGCTCGTAATTAGAGCACCTACATCTCAACACTGATCATGCACATCGCCTCCCTCTCCCCATTGAGTTTGGCTGGGACGTCACATCACACAACATCGGAGAAATGCCGCATACTCAGTGGAGCAAAGTTTGGCAAACCATATCAGCGATCGACGTGCAAGGGCCATCTGCCGAACTACATGGCCAATAGTTTGTAGGATTACATGTGGTATTCGCCGGGATGATCCTTCGAGATGTCCACATGGCAAAGGTTGCATAAGTGACCTGCGCATATCCCTGCATCGCCGGCTTTGTTGCTTTCACTGTGATAAGCGACACTTCCATCGCCAACATTGTCCAGTGGTGCAAGAGAGTAAGATGCTCCATCATGAGGATGCCAGAAGACTTGGTTACTCTTCTAGATACTCCGGCAGTGAAGAAGCGCCCACAGCCAGTAGGGAACATTGCACATAGTGCTCCCTCCAAGAACCAAGGAATGATCCTGTGGAACCTCTGGCAGTCGGGCGGCCAGTAAGAAAGCGAAAGGCGAAGAGGATGGATCCAGCAGAGTTCTTGATAAGTGCACAATCATCATAGTGTAGTATTTACTGACATACCTTCATGAGCCTCAACATGTCTCTTGCATACTTGCTTAATCTTCTTCTTCACCCCAACATCTCGTCTTTTCTCATCAACTGTGCATTTGACCAAATCATACAGTTCAGGTGGCAACGAAGCAACCTGCTCCAAGAGACACTCCCATTTGGTGTGTTTAACTTCGTGCTTGATTGTACCACTAGGTAGACAATTTCGTAGCTCGACTTTTGTCAATGTGCCAATGAGCTCTTGCTTGCATGTCAACATTACATTTCAACTCTACGTTTTTTTTTTCACCTACCAACATAACTATTGAAGACGTTTCATTTCGCCTCCATCTTGACTCTCTACCCACCTCCTCCATTTCCAAAACTGCAAATGATCTTTCCAAACATATGTCACTTCATAGGTCATACTAATCAAATTGAACAATCAACTTGATCTCCTTATCACCTCCGCCCCCTTCAACAGACCATTTCTCTCACAAAAATATGTCACATTCTAGTCTTGCTAATCACAAATGATTGCATTACAAACATCTCCACTTCCCCAAAACTACACTCAAATTCGCTTCCGAGGCTTTACAACATCACTCCTACTCCCCATGTTTCCATCACCATGTATTCCATCATGCCTGCCAGATGATCCACTGAAACAAACCCTGCCAAAAACTCTGATTCAGACACACCCCCCCATACCGCAGACCCAACAGCTATGACTTCATGCCTATCAACAGCTTTACCTTCTGATAATGTGTATAAAGCTTTAAAACGGCATCCGCTTTTCAAGATGCCAAACTCTCTTGCTTGCTCACAAGTTCCCACTTGTCGTCCTTCCAAGCTGCCGCTCATGACTTTGAGGCCACGACTGAGAACCTTCGTGCGATTGAAAAACTTATATGTCAGACTAATGACAAGAAGGTATTCAGTTGTATTTCAAAAGACAACCAAGGGAACTCAAATATTAAACTCGTACATTCTCTCTTTGAGGTAAGTTCTTTCTCAAAATTGGAACAATCTTGCCATAACCACATTTATACGAGAATGACAATGAGAACCTGAATGATCTGATGATTGTTGTGTGACCTGACTGTTATTGATTTTGAGTCATATCACTGCTTTGGTAGTATAGAATCAGCAAAAAAGGTTTGAGGCAATACTGCACTGCACAGCTTTGAAGCCAATATAGCAGTATGTATCTGGCATGTGTGTTGCTCACTGGCTCACTGTGTTGGTGATCAGCAATGATTGAATATTATTAGAATGGAATAGACTTGTGATAAGATAACCATGATGGTCCATAAATGGGATACCACAAACAGACTCTGATTCCATCACTGCTATTTACAGTATTGACTAGTATTTACACTGGATTTCACTGGTGACTTCCTGCTTTTCCATTAACATTGGTTTATCTTCTGCTTCTTTTCTCTTCTCAGCTGATTTGTAAGGTTTTTCTGTGACTCGATTCTCATTGTGGAGGCATGGTGATCAATATGGCAAGTGGCTTTGCAATGGCACCTTTCTTGCTGAATAGCCCTGTCTGTTGATATAATTTCACAGTGTTGTTAATTTATTGTATTGTAGTCCAATGTCTCACTATTTTGACTCATTTTCATTTTCTCTGACTAAGAGACAGCCAAATTCACTCCAAGCTGTGGCATTCAAACTCTGCGTGCAAAATAACTTGTGAAAGTGATGTGATACTGAATACTCCTGCCCACCCTTCTGTTAACCACATCAGCATCTGTGCTAATTATACGTTACTTGGCAGCTCAGCAGCCCATCACCATTAGATGTCTAACTTGAGCCACACTGAGCAATGTGACCTCATCCAAGAATATTGCACAACCTTGGATACAGCCCTTGCACAGCTGCAGGCAGCACATGTTATGTGCCAAACAATCAACCAGTGCTTTCAAGAGATCGCTTGCCAATTGATGAGGTGTCAGTGACACATGGCACAATTGTCAATGCTGCAGGCATCAATGTCACTGCTTGAGGAAGGAAACTGGACAATGGCAGAATACCTTGCTCAGGACAATGAGATTACCCAACAACAACAAGCCACTCTTTCAAGAATTTGTCAGAGAATCCAGGATTTCCATGCAGCCAAAGTGACCAGATTGGCAGTAATGGACCTGAGCTTTGGGCCATCAAGTGGTTTGCTCACCCCCTAGCCACCTCATGACTGGCATGTGTGTTTATGCTGCATGTAGGCTGTACTGTTCAAAAATACAAAAGTTAATATACCTGCTTAAATAAAAGGTGCTGGCCAATGTCATTGTACAGTTGTGCTTCCAGAGCAGATTGATGGCGCTGCTTGAAAACTTGGAAACTAGGTGGCAGGGTTGAATCAATCAAGACATGGAAATGACAGTGGCATTAGGGTAGTGGTTTCATGTTGAATGAGTAATTTGAAACATCTGAATATTGTCATCAGGCGATGTAGTAGCTTGAACCAGTGGATATAGGCAAGAGGCTCAGAGAATGAGGAAGAAGCTTGAAGATGGTGCATATCTCAGCCACACACAGTCCTGTCAATTCTATTAGATAGAGCATGAAACAAAACAAAACAAAAATACTATGAAGGCCACTGCATTCTCGAGCCTCTTCATCAGTTACAACCAAAATGATATCAAAACAAGTGGGCATTGGGGGCTTGTGTGGACTGTTTGAGTGCTGCAGATGACACTGAATCCTTGCATAGTTGTCATTTGACATGTGTTCCATCAGCTGTAATGGAATGATGATATTGCTAAAATAGTCAAACTAATTGTTGATGTTCAGTTCAAAATATTGATGGCCATATGGTAAGATTGCAATGGAAGCTTTCAGGATTTCAATGAAGCTCACTGCACCATGGTGTTGAACTAAATATTGAATGGACTTCTTGGAAAAATGAGGCTGGGAGAATACACAGTATCATGCACCTGCAGATGAAATGTGGGACAGAGCATGGTCATCACTGTCATCACTGTTATACCCACTGAGTGCCAACTTGTTTGCAAGGTGGATAAGAGATGGGGGTGAGGATAGTGATGAGGACGATGTAGGCAGCTGAAAACAGTGATGGAGCAGTCGCAAACAGGCTAGATGGGTGGATGCGATGTGAGGGAAGATGTTTCAGTAGTGGTGAAGGAAGGGTTTGGAAGGCAGGTGTGGAGATATAGGTCGATGTTGGAGGAGGATGATAGAGGGCGTTGGGAGCGATAGGCTCGACCAGAGACGAAGTAGATGGTGCGAATAGACGCAATAGGACGTGTAGATGGTGATAGAACTCAGAATTAGGATGATTGGAAGGGTGGATGTTGAGTTAGGATCAGAACAAGTGAAGATATGGGCGCACTATGGGGTCCAGAGACTCTCCAATGATACCAACAGCGATGCTCTCAACAGATCTGCTCCCAGCGGTCTCCAGGGGGTTTTCAAGGTCAGGAAAGCCGATGGACGAACTCTTGGGACGCTAGGATGAGTGGTTGACACGCAACAATGGATGCAAAGTCGAAATATGAGGTGTTGGGGCAGCTACTGATGGTGGGCTGATAAGGCTTGATCTGCTGGGCAGAAAATTTTCCTGGAGCAGTGAATGGGGGTTTTTGAGGTCGCTGAATCGATTGGTAATGCGATCGAGGTGCGATCTTGAGTCGATGGTGTGATATGAGGGCTAGAGCGCAGGGCTCATAACCTGTTGCAGCCAAAAGCTTGCAGAAGCGGACTAGCCACTTGTTGGGTCGACTCAAGGGGCTATGGAGAGCAAGGACTAGAGTCCACAGTGAGTAACCAAGTGTATAATGCGAAAATACAATGTGTAGACGAACCTAGAGTCCACAGTGACCAAAGGTTAGCCAAAGCGGACTCTGGGGAGTTGTGTGTAGTGTGTACAAAGACTGGTAAACAAGCTGTGAACCAGCTGTCAGCAAGCCACAGCTGTCAAAGGCAAACAGAACACAAAGGTAAGGCTCTGCTTGTGCAGAGCGAAGAAAAGATAAGTAGGAAACAAACCAACTTGGTACTAGGGGTAAAAAGACCTGAGGAATCGATCTAGACAGGTTAGAACTCAAGAGGAGCGCTAGATAGCTGTACAGTGGTGAAGAGTTAAAAATAGCATAACCAATAGGAATAAAGCATAGTGGAATTACCCAAAGTAACATCTTCACTGTATACATTTGATTACTCACTGTGGACTCTAGTCCCTAACCCCTTGAGTCAACCCAACAAGTGGCTAGTCCGCTTCTGCAAGCTTTTGGCTGCAACACGTACAATGCTTTGAAGTCAATGATTCCCGAAATCAACTCACATCCTAAGAAAAAGCAATGAAGAGGTGAGTAAGCATACGATCACAATAAACCTACACCATTTTAACGTGCATGCAGGTGGGCAGGGTGGTTTTTAACTTACTTGATGCCAAGGAGATAGATCATTTGGCCGAAAATCAGGCCAAGATCAAGACACTGACAGCCAAGTTGAAGAGATGCAAAGCAATGTCAGACTGGGATCATGGTGAGATGTGTGCTGTTGGTTACTGCCAGCCAGCTGGAGGTCGACCCGGGGATGGGTATGCACCCTATCCCATTAGCACCATCTTAAGCCATGAAGATATTCACACCCTCTTTGGCTATGCATCTGTGAGTCTTTGCTCTGGTCTGGTTTCTGCGAGGTCTGACAGTCATCTGATAGGACATTGAATGCATGCTTGCAAGACTTGAGCTTCATACTCCCTTGGTTGTCAGGGACATGAAGAAGCTAGGGTTGGAGGCAAATGTACTGGGGAGCTATGGAATCACAGCTTACCACTGCTGGAACTACATTGCCCCTCAGCATTTCGACAAGGATGGAACTTGGACTATTGCCTACCAACTATTCAAAAAAGGATGTTCACCGGATGAGTTCAATTTCTGTTTATCCTGGGGAAAGGTGCTGGAGACAGCAGAAAATACTGTATGGAAAGTATTCTTTTTATATCAAGAGCCAAACTACATTCTTATGCATCTACGCCAGGTGGTTCAAAGGTCACCACTTGCATGGAACCTTGGCACCCTGTGCTTCCACCTTGAACCTTGGCAAATGCCTCTTCCAAGGGATTGGAATTACAATTCCTCACAGGTCTCTGGATATGGCAAGAAAGTATTTACATGCAAGACAGAGCTGAAAGGCTCTGTGTGATAGCTGGGAGGTAGCCCTGTAGTATAGCAAAGCAGTTCCACCGAACAATCCCAGTTACACTTTGAACCATAGGAATCTACCATATACACAATCAATCTTTTATCTTTTCTTTGAACATGAACAGAGTAATCTCAGCAAAGAAACTCAAGTAAGAGTGATTGATTGTCCAGGGATGAATGAAATATTGAAATAGTACCTTTGACTTTGGCTTTGGCTTTTGGTTTAGTTGTCGCAAGCTGCCGATGATTGAAATGTCGGAAGCATCAGAAGCATCAGAACTGTATATATTGTATGGAAGTAGAGGTGTCATTGGGGAGAATATCCTCGACCACCATGATGCAAGGTAATTTCACCCTGCATTGACAAGGTAATGACTCATCCAGAGATCACTGACCCTATCCCAATTGGTTGTCCCTTCGACTTCATCAGGCGGCCTTCCCCAAACTCTGAGTTACAGAGTGTGTGAGCTCTAGTGCTTTGCGACAGAGTGCCGTGATCGGAGACCGGTTGTTATGTCACAGTGCAGCGGAAGCAACAGAGTTGGTGACTAATTGACTCCTTGCCAAGGCGGACACTTCAATTTAGCCACCCATTGAGGGAAACTAAAGCCTTCCAGACCCAAGGCCCAGCCATCAGTGGACCAACAGCCACCGACTTTGAGGAACCTAAAAGGCATGCAGTATTTTTGCTTTCCCCTCAAAGCCATCCAATATGTTCATCCAATTTCAACACACAACACGCTCAGGAGTAGTGTATGAAGTGGGGCTTCAAGACACAGCTCAGGTGATACTCTCCAAGATAGATGCTAGGTTAGTCTTTCCACTGACGTTCAACCAACAAATAACCATTCCTCACTTAGTTTAAGCATATGGATGGCAGTCGCTGCTCCATCCTCCTTGCAGAGGATCAGGCTCCTGGGCTCCTGGCCCTCCAAATGCACTGAGACTGATTTGCTGAGGTCAGTGAATGGAGTCCATGCTCTGATGCTCTTCCTGAATGCCAAGGTGCAGATCTATGTAAAAAGCTTCCAAAGTGCCCCTGAAGTATTGCTCCCTACTGTAGGGGGGCCGCCCATGGATTCCGCAGCTCCTCCTCCCCTGGAACACAATCATGCTGAGGGTGGGAAGGAGGAAGAGAGCAAGGAGGAGGAAGAGGAGGAGAAGGCCAAGGGAGAGAGGCACAGGAGGACAAGCAGGAGGACAAGCAGGACAAGGAGGGAGAGGGAGAGGGGGAAGTGGAGCAGATGAGGGAGGGGGAAGATTCCAGGGTTGAAGCAGCAGACCATCCACACCAGGACCTCATGAATGCTGTGAGGGAACTGTCAGCAGACTGCAAGAAGATTTCTGCCAGGGCAGTCCATAAAATCGCCCAGCTGTTTTATGCACTACCAGATCAAAAGATCCCGAAGACTTCCAGAAAGTGCAAAGCAGTTGTGGAGAAGGCAAGGATTCATCAAAGGTTGTTAACTTCAGCTCACTTCTTTTAGTTCCTAGCCAGTGTTCAAAATGCTGTGGCAGCTGAGCTGCCTGGGACAGAGGTTCAATTGACCCGCATAGCTGTGGTGGAGATGTTCGCCAACATTTTCAGCACACTCCAGGATATGGTGTCCTTTGAGAAAGCTGTGGCAGCCCTTCCAAAGGGTTTGGACCACACCAATTTCACCTCAAGCATAGCAGAAGCTTTGGATCTGTCTCACGCTCTCATAATTGAAAAGAGGCTGCTGTAGAGTTTCTAGGTTAATATATTATGGACTTGAGGGAAATATTTGGAGATTTTGAACACCTGTCGACCACCGGAACATCCGGAACAGTTAGCTGTATTTCTGGAAAGATCAGGGATACCAGATCATATCCAGGGCTGGTGAGCCTAGAAGCTACCCAGGGTTCGGCGTCTCCACGAAGTTCAATCCACTTCCGGACCTTCTGGAAGAATTTCCGACAATCCTGGGGTTTCCAAGGTTTCCAGAGTTGCCAGAACATAGCTGGAGCCCTAGAATAGTGAGTGAACCTTGGGAGTTCCAGTATGCACTCCTATTTACAATGCTCACTTTGTACACACTGATGGCCAGTGGAGATACAGTGTGGAAATTACTACTGAGTTCATCTGATCGCCTCTGAGAGATTGAAACCCCAGATGGAGCTGCTGCTGGCAAGGTAAACACCCTGAACTTGCTCACGTCGAAGTTTGCTCTGAACTGAGTGAGCAGTGCGTCCATGCTACCAAATATTCATCAGAGGCTTTCTTGGGTCATTGTTCTCTGCCTTCCAGAAAGGTAGTGCGCTCCAGCGGGTGAAGCTCAAGACCTATGGATTGCCACCCGGATGAAGCACTGGAGGTTGATTTTGAGAGATGGATACAGCCTTGCAACCATTTGGATAGTAGATCTGGAAGATGTTTCTTGAAAAATCATACATAAAATCACCGACTGTTGGAATTGGTGGCTGCACACCACCGTTAAAAACGTAGAGGGTTGCTCCATGCCCCAGGGCCGCTCTGTGTGATCTCACCATCACCAATTACTTACCCTGCGCAACTTGAATGATCACGGACGCTGAGCACACACGAAGAGATTCAAACAATGTAGATACCATCAAAAAGTACAGAGTGCAAGCATTGTAGTAGGATTACTGTACGATGGAAGCGAGATCGACAATAGGGTTCTCATCGCTATGATGTATCCCCAGAATTCTCCTGGCTTTCTAGTTGAGGGAGTGAAAGAAGAGACTCAAGGACTGAAGACTGTAATGAAGAAGGCCGGGATAGAGATTGTAGAGCGTGAGTTGGGTTTCAATGGGATCCGGATTTAACCACCAGCAAGCAGGAGGGTGACAGAACAGAAACACATTGAATTGAAGGGGAAGAGGAGCTTAACGAAGAAATGACTGCGATCGATATCGATATTGATCATCAAAGAAAATCGTCAGCATGGCATGACAAGCGAAGGGGACTTACCAGGGAGTCCCCCAGTCCCATCTCCTGTTGCAGCCAAAAGCTTGCAGAAGCGGACTAGCCACTTGTTGGGTCGACTCAAGGGGCTAAGGAGAGCAGGGACTAGAGCCCACAGTGAGTAACCAAAGGTTAGCCAAAGCGGACTCTGGGGAGTTATGTGTAGTGTGTACAAAGACTGGTAAACAAGCTGTGAACCAGCTATCAATTAGCAAGCCACAACTATCAAAGGCGAACAGAACACAAAGGTAAGGCTCTGCTTGTGCAGAGCGAAGAAAAGATAAGTAGGAAACAAACCAACTTGGTACTAGGGGTAAAAAGACCTGAGGAATTGATCTAGACAGGTTAGAAGTCAAGGGGAGCGCTAGTTAGCGCTGTACAGTAGTGAAGAGTTAAAAATAGCATAACCAATAGGAATAAGGCATAGTGGGCAATCACCCAAAGTAACACCACCTGCATGCACATTAGAATGTCATCGGTTTATTGTAAGGCTAGTTTAAGTACTGACCTTTTCTTTGGTACGATTGTCGATCAAGTGGACGACTGACTGGCCACAGTAGTCATATATTTCAGGATTAAATTGAATGGAGTCAAGGTGCAAGTTGGATAATGAAATGCGTCATTCTGCCACACTAGAATTCTTGGTCTGTTGTCATGTTAGAAAAATCGAGATGATACGTGTGAGATGGACTGATGGGCATACCAAAGGAGTTAGCATATTGTTCTCTTCCGGAACAACCTGCTTGTCCTGCAGTGCCTGCTTCCTAGAATTCTCTTATACCCTGAGGTACTGGATGCATTTCTCGGAATCGTCCAGGTGTGCGCAACGTTTGTGCTCGGCCTCACTCGAATTATCCTGCGAATT
>JBBPQY010000015.1:0-15547 GCA_038092735.1 Chalciporus rubritubifer
CCGACGCTGAGAAGGTACGTGTTCGCTTTGCCCTCTACCTTCTTGATCCTCCACTAGTAATCTTATTGAGTCTTGGGACCAAAGGACGACAGGAGAAGAGATGGGCATACCTCGGTAACGGGGGCGTTCACGTCCACTCGCTGGATGCCAGACCGTGTCAAGTTAACGCCGGACCCAAGGAATCCATTCAGGGCAGTAATTCTAGCGGTGCCCTCTCTCAGATTGTCAGGCATCGTCGAGATGACGCCAGAGATGGGATCTGGTTGAAGTGAGTGACTGCCCCTTATATACTCTGGACTGACTGTTTCGCCTGAAAAGGTCTAGTTTCAGACAGGAAATGTATACCTGCTATCTGAGGCAGGACCACGCAAGCATAGTCATCAAGTGACCAAAGAGACACCGAAACGCACCCTGATCAGGAAGTCATGTTGGCGGGTGCTTTGCACCCTCTAGTGGGAACGACTATTTTCCTAGCCGGACGTCAAGTCTAAAGAACCATTACATTTCGCGCTTCGCAGGATCTTCCAGCTTGGGCAGGCATGAAACCGCTCAGAGAGCCAAGCGATTCTTGATCGGCAAGCGAAAATCCTCCCCGATTCCTTGAAATTTCGGCTATGTGGGGATGCTTGATTCCAGAAATCAAATAAATGGAAAGTCTATTGTATCGATGTATCTATGTCTTTCTTTATGGTGTCTATCGCATGCGACGGTAACGAACGGTGGTGGTATCATCTATCAGTGATGGGGGGTATGAATGCAAAAGGAAAAGAGAGAGCGAATGACGGGAGGCGAACGAAGAGAGAAATTAAGGGATCAGTACGTTAAAATGAAAAATAAAATAAAATAAAAAATTAGGTGAGCGGTTATGCCAGATCACTGCACCTGTCTCATGATACGATTCCGATAATTACGTGGCCCGAATCGGATGCGCAACTTGTTGAATCGTCCATGGCCAGGCATGATTTCCCATTCGCGGGACTATCGAGAGAGGATCGCGGGAGCCCTACAGGTGAGCGAGATCAGGAAGCCCGAATGCGGCTGGAATCGTCTGGACTCGTGGGCTTTTGTTCGGGGGACGAGAGCGTGCTGCATAGTTTACTGCGCTGACGGAGAGAGGCGCCATAGAAGAATAATACCTGGGAAATCGGTTGAGTGGGGGTGAAATAAAGGCAAGTATGGTAAACTTACGAAAGGAATTGGGACGATCACCAACGCTACGCCTGCGAATAACGTGTTGGACCATTTGTAGGTCAGGTCCATGAACATGTCATTGGCGAAAAGTGGAAAGGCAAAACTGCCCATGTTCCCTGTGAAAATGTTGACCTCGTACTTGAGTTCAAACATGATAGTCGTAAGTAGAGTTTACGCACGACAGAGACTCTGTCCGGCTAGGGCAGAGGATGCATAGGGGCCATAGCTAACCGAGAGATAAGATAGTCGTACGTTAAACAACATGATAGTCTTACCAGTCCGCCAAATACAAAAAGACCACGAGATAGGCAACAAAGGCGCCAAAATAAAAGATCTGGTAGGTGGAGAATCAGCTTCCAGGAGGGAAACGTTAACGAAGTGACTTACTGTCAACGCAATGACCGGCCAGACCCAGTGAACTTGCTGTGAGGCAGTCCACGCAAACATAAACATCGACAGGGGAAACAGGGCCGCAACTACACAAGTGAGATATAGTCTGGCCTCTGGTCCTTTATATGCGACGTTTCGTCTATGATCATATTTAGGATTCTCATGTGGATCGTTGAAAGCTTCAGCTTACTGATATAATTTATCCTGATACACATTCGCGACCAATCCCATGAAGCTGCCGACACTAAAAAGGGTAGGATGAGAGGGAAAATTGAAACTTCATAGAAGTTGTTTGCTTACACGATAGTGGCGTATACCATTCCGCTTTGACCAGCGTTGAATCCATACAATATCTTGAAGATGGGCGAAACAGAGCTAAATTTCCCTAAGATGCGAGTCCAACATACAGGAAGATATGAGGGCACCTTATTAAGCAAAAGAGAACGCCCCACATAAAGAAGACCCAGAGCTGCGGAAAAGGAGGCATCAACATTGCAAACGGTCTGAGACGTCTACTTCAACTCTTACGCTGATGCTGGTTGCTATTGGCTCGGTGAGTAGAACCTCTGCGAGATTTCAATGACGACGCAGTTTGATTTTTGGTTGTAAATGAACTCACGGATGGGTCGCTTGCAAGACATCCACATAAGTTCGAGAAATTTTGGTCCCGTTTCCTCTTCTTGTGTACGGTATCTCGGATCTCCAGTTTCTTTTCTCATCTTCTTTGCAATATGCCTCAAAATAATACTCTGGCGAGTTTCCTTCATGGTGAACATGGCAATGACAAAGTACACCCCGCTGAAACTAACAGAATTATCTTAAGCACGGTGGAACGACGTGAAAGAAGAACAACCTGACATTGCGTGAAGCCACTGAATCCATCTCCACTGAAGACGAGGGTCGTGCTCAACCCAACCGGATACCATCGGTCCTAAGCCGGTACAGGCCATGTTTACAAGTGCGAACAGTGACATTGGAGCACCACGCCTTACGAAATCCAGCCTCGCGTTAGCTTTCAGGATTGACGGAAAGGGGAGCGAGGACTCACTCCGCTGGCTCCCAGATATCGGCAATTGTGCCGCCTACTAAAGTTGCACCCGTCGAGGCAAACGCACCACCGAGGGCGCGCGCGATGATGACCATTTGAATGGTATTAGACCTACACGCATGTGAACGTTCATCAATGACTTAATATGACAGATACCTACACAGCAGCGAGTGCGTAGCACAATACCGAGGCAAAGGCAGTGACAAGATAAATAGGCCGTCTCCCAACCTCTTCACTAAAGGCGGTCGAGAATAGTGGGACAAGGGCAAATCCCAGAGGGTAGACGCAGAGCGCGACCGTAGCCTGAAATCGTGTACAGTTCAGATCACGAATCATGGAGCCGGTGCCCATCGCAAACGAGGACGACGCGGTCGCTAAACCAGAGATGAGCGATCCAGGAGCGGCGGCGTGGAGCTTGCGGATGAGGGTATACCTGTAACAGCGGTGAACCCGCAGACGACGAGCGTGATGCACCATTTCTTCATGTGAGAAAAGGTGATCGGGTTGCGTGGATCTTTGGCCTCGAACTCGACCTGAATAAATGAATGAATGATGGGACATCAACAGAAGATTAAGATGGCGGACGTAGTGAGTATCAGTCTCAATTGAAATTGTCGAAGACCCGATTACGGAGAAGGCGGCTTTCTCGACGTCAGAGTCGCTCTTGCAAAAGTTGGCCAGACTTTTATTGTCGTGATCGACGTGCGTGGCTGTTAAAGAGTGTTCTGACAAGCTTCCACGGCTAGCGTGTGCTTCGTCAGGGGTGAGTGTGACTTCGAGGGCAGGCATTTTACAGGTAGAAACGAAGGGATAGCAGTTGGAGCAAGTGGGGACGGAGGTTAACCTTGTACTGTTCCAAGTTTCATGCTGCGCAGGACGGCTTTTCGAAATGAGAATTGCTTCATTACTTGCGCTAATATACTAGCGAGTGGAGCGTTACGTTGGCTGTGGAGCGTTTCAATGGATGTGTGTAATTTCAGGAAAGGGAGCCAAATAATCGGGCGCTTGGAAACAATGAGCGCCAAGCAATTCAAAGGAAGTGGTCACACCTCAAGCGTTTGAGGTTGGTACGAGTGGGTTTTGTTGGGCTGTTGCACGACTTCCACTCACGCACAGGATCCGTGGAGTTCACTGGGATCAGTTGGGAAGACAAGAAAAACTAGTAGTGTAGGTATCGTACAGGGTGGCATAATAAATGTGTTCCGAGTAAGTATCTGACAGAAATCATACTGGATAACAAGATTTATGAGGGCCTGAAATGGGCTATCGCGGCACAATGACTCACCAGTAATTGATCAGAGGAATTCCGCAACGCCATTTTCATCTAATTTTCCTCTTTGGACTTGCTCTCCGCGGGCACGAAGAATGTCCTCTATGTTCTTCAGCCGACCTTCCTCGGTATCATCCTTGAACCAGCCAAGGTTGTCCGCAATAAGATGTCTGTTTGTGTCGCTATGATGTCAGTGGTAACCGACAATATAGATAAATGTGTCATACCGGTTTTTGCAACTTGGACATTGGATAATAACGATACCTCGCTCGTACGAACGTTTTGTGAACGTGTGTGCTGAACGATGGTTACAGCCGTCGGCTGTGCATGTGAACGCAATGGCCAACCGTGGCTCTGAAGGGTCAAACTTGACTTCGTTCAAGGTCTCCGGTGTGTTCGATGTCCCCTGAAGTTTCGCAGAACTTGCGGCGGATGAGTTTGGGCGAAGACCAAGTCGTCTATGGTGTATTTGAATCGAGCACGACGTGCTCTGCAGTGTCCTCGAGGTTGCCGCTGAGCGCCATGCTGAACGAAGAGCGAGCAATCTCGATGGCAGCATCGTCGCCGACTCGTATGAGGTGAAGATGTCAGGCTTTGTCAGCTGAACTCGGCACCAATGCCACGTAAATTATTATCTCCGCGAGTGTCGGAGTCTGAAAACCGACACGCGCTTGTGGCGTGGATTATGCTCATCGACCGCGACAGCAACGACCACGACGACGGCAATGGTCGAACGTTCGCGACGAGCAAAAAGTGCAGCGGACAAGCTTGCAGAGTACCGAAGCGTTCGAGGGGGTGCCTCTAGAAAGTGGAAGGTGCGGAGACCCTGCATTGTACTCGACGTACGCGTCTTGACGCGTCAATCAGGCAGAGGATGATGTCGCGTTGTACGACGAGGTCACCGAAGATCAGTATAAGAGCATCGTCAAGGGTAGACTTCAGAAGGATGATTTCGTTGTAGACGATGGCGTGGGCGGATATATGGATAACGGCATGGATGATTGGACGGGTCAAGAAGATGCAGACGAGGAGGACGAAGACGAGGAAGACCTTCGCAGTCGAAAGAATTGTGCGTACACATCATCTGGCTGATCTCAAGCTCACGTTGGAATAGCCAAGAAGAAAACAGCCGGACCATCCTCTAAAGCAAAGGCCAAACCCAAACCACCACCGGTTCCGAAGCCTTCAATCAGCGCATACCGCCCAACAGTATCCGCAGAGCAGGAGGAGGACTTCATGGCCAACCTTTTGGGAGGCATTGACGCAGCACCTATACCAGCTCCAGTGAGGTCGAGGAAGCGGAAACCCTCGCCAGTCTTGGACTATGATAACGTCAAATCCGATCCCCTCTCCTCACCTGTCCCTTATCGTAAGGCTCCCGACACTTATAGTGCCTACTCATCTGATGGGGGTGCGGACGATGGGGTACTTTCCAATCAACCATCCAGCGATTTCGAAGATTATACATCCATGATGAGCCCGAAGAAGAAGGCGCGTGTTACCAATGGTTCATCAATGGTGATCCCTGCCATCGAACGCATGGGCAAGTTGGAGGTCCACAGTGGCTCTGAGGATGCCTTTGACGCGTCCATGGATTTTTCCGACATAGACATGAATGATTTCATGAATGTCGATGATATAGAGGAGAAACCCAAACCCAAACCAACACCCAAACCCCCCGTGACGGCTCCTGTGGAGCCGGTCACGACAGTTATTTCCGAAGATACCCTCGGTTCCAAACCGGCATTTTCCTCCAAGACCGCCAACGCTCTCGAGGACGACGGTAGCCTCCGTATGTTTTGGTTAGAGTACCTTGAGCACGGAGGCAAACTTTACCTCATCGGCAAGGTGAAAGACAAGACCTCCGACACATGGGCATCCGCCTGCCTATGTATCCAGGGAATCCAGCGCAATTTGTTCGTGCTTCCTCGGTCGTTACGTGTCGTCCAGGAAGAGACCGAGGATGGTCGAATGGAAATGATGGAGACAGATGTCATTCCAGAGAAAGCGGATGTGTACAATGACTTCGATAGGATACGCCGAGAAATAGGCATCAAAAGCTGGAAAGCGCGCTGGGTCCCTCGGAGGTATGCCTTCGACGACAAGGATGTTCCAAAGAATGCGGAGTGGATGAAAGTCTTATACTCGTATGAAGGTGAGCGCGACGCGGCATCTTGACACGATAACTTTTGAACATCCGCAGATTTACAGATCCCTATGGATGCTTGTTCGCCGAATATCTACAAGATATTTGGTACCAATACCAGCATCTTTGAGCTGTTTGTTCTAAAGCGAAAGATCATGGGGCCTTGTTGGTTAGTGGTAAAGAATGTCGTCGTGGAAAACCAGGGGGTGCGTGGTTACATCGTCATTATACTTTTGTCTGACGGTATATGGGTCTAGATTTCATGGTGTAAGCTAGAAGCAAACGTCTCAGACCCGAAGGACGTGACCCCGATCGGTGACGGTGCTCCGGACCCACCTCCCCTGACCATCATGAGTCTGGCTGTTCGTACTGTGGTGAACCACCACGAAAATAAACGCGAAGTAGTTTGTGTATCAGGACGGATCTGGCGTGACGGTATGTGTTTGCGAGATCGCCCACACATGCTTCTGATAACAGTCCGTAGTGCAGCTGGATGATCCAACACCGCCAGAACAGCTCCCATGCACCGTACATACGTTTGTGCGTCCTCTGGACAAGTTCCCTTTGAACTTTGAGACGCGGGCCAAATCTAATGGGAAGGGTGTCATTCAACCCATGAAGAATGAGCGTATGCTCCTCAACACTCTTCTTGGCAAGTGCAGTTGTTGCAGCAGAAGCAATTCTCTGATCTTGTTCCCATTGCAGTGACGCTGTTCAAGGCGGATCCCGATGTCTTAGTGGGGCACGACTTCCTCGGTGTTTCTCTTGACGTCCTGTTAGGTCGGATGAAAGACCTCCAAGCTGAGCACTGGTCTCGCCTTGGACGGTTCCGGAGAGCCAAATGGATTCCCATCGGTAAACAAGGGACAAACATTAAGTTCTTGTCTGGGAGACTGTTGTGCGACCTGGGTAGTGATGGTGCACGGGTATGTCTGAACTATGTCGCGTCATGTCGAGTTCTTCGACTCACCTTACTTCCAGAGTATGATCTCATCCACGACCTGGTCCCTTACGGAGATGTGCAAGACGCATCTCAAGTACGACCGACAAGACATTGATCCTGACGATACTGCGACCTACTTCGATGGGAGCGTCTCCTCGCCAGATATGCTCATGGCGTTCGTGCGACACTGTGATCTCGATGCCCATTACCAGATGGCGATCGCGTCCAAAGTACAGATATTACCGCTAACAAGACAGCTCACAAATCTTGCCGGAAACGCTTGGTGAGTGGTTCTTCCCTTCGTATATATTGCGAGCTGGATAGATCGTGTTCTCTAGGAACAAGACGTTGAATGGTGGGCGTGCGGAACGTAACGAATACATTCTACTCCACGAGTTCCACAAATTGAAGTACATCTGCCCCGACAAAACCTTTGGCAAAAAGGTTCCGAAATTCGAACCAGAAGCCGACGACGCAGATGGCGAGGGTGGTGGTGCAAAGACGAGCAAGAGCAAGCGTGACAAGTACAAGGGTGGTTTGGTGTTCGAACCAAAACGTGGTTTATGGGACAAGTATATCCTGGTCATGGACTTCAACTCGCTATACCCCAGCATCATCCAGGAGTATAACATCGACTTCACAACCGTGGAGCGGGTACCAGAAGAGGCAAGTGGTGTTTGTTCTCATGGACCTAACCTCATTAACGACTGGTGGGTAGGAGGGGGAAGAAAAGATCCCAGAGCCTCCGAGCTCTGAAGTTCCTCAGGGCGTGTTACCTCGACTCATCGCAACTCTGGTACAACGGCGCAGACAAGTCAAATCTCTGATGAAAGACCGTTCAATCACGCACGCGAAGCTCCTTCAGGTAATCTGGAATCTGGAGTATACGACGTCTGATGCTAACGTCTTATGCCTACTCAGTATGACATCAAGCAACAGGCTCTCAAGCTTACGGCCAACAGTATGTACGGATGTCTTGGTTTCGAATACTCCAGATTCTTCGCTCGCCCTCTTGCCGCCCTCACGACGTTCAAGGGACGAGAGATTTTGACTCACACGCGCGAATTGGCTGAGAGTCTGCAACTTGATGTAAGAGAGATCCTCCTTCGTTCTCTACAGACCGCCATTGATGAAGCAACCTTGCTAGGTCGTGTATGGAGACACAGACTCCGTCTTTGTCAACTCGAATGTCACCGAACTATCGGATGCCCTCAAGATCTCTGCCGAGTTCAAAAAGGCCGTCAATGATCGTTACAAGCTCCTCGAGATCGACCTGGATGGTGTGTTCGCACGACTATTGCTTCTCCAGAAGAAAAAATACGCTGCCATCAAAGTCGAGGATGGTTCGCGAACTTCGACGGAGGTTAAAGGTCTCGACATGAAGCGGAGAGAATATTGTGCACTATCCAAGAATGTCTCACAGTACTGTCATTTGATTATCCAGTGAGATGCTCAACTCACCGATTTTGCAGGTACGTTCTAGAGCAGATCCTGTCGGGGGAAGCGACCGAGATAGTCGTTGAGAATATTCACGAGTACTTGACGACGGTCAGCGAAAACGTTCGGTCCGGCAAGGTCAAGATCGATGATTTCGTCATTTTCAAGGTGAGATTGATTGCGGGTCGTCAACGATTGTATTGATTAAATGTGATTTCACAGCGGCTGGGAAAAAATCCTGAGCAGTATCCTGACGCCAAGAGTCAACCACACGTCCAAGTGGCGCTGCGTATGAAAGCAAGAGGCGGAAGCGCGCGTGTGGGGGACGTCATTTCCTATGTCTTTTGCGTCGCTCCTGGCGAAGAAAGTGCGAAAAGCTCTCAGGCAGAGCGTGCCAAACACCCCGACGAAGTGAGGAAAGCGTCGCCAAAGGAGCTTGTCGTCGATTACGAACATTATTTGGCACACCAAGTACTACCACCGATCGAACGACTGTGCGCCCCCATAGAGGGCACGGACAGGGCGCGGTTGGCTGAGTGTCTAGGTGAGTATGCCCCCACTCTGAAACTTGCTAGTCTGACAGGCGTGAAAGGGCTCGATCCTGGACGATACAGAGTCGCTGGAGCATCTGAGGCTGGTTCTGCCGTCACAACGCTGGACTCGCAAGTCTCCGATGTTGAACGGTTCCGTAACTGTGACCCGTTCCTTGTTCGGTGTCGAGGGTGCCAAGGGCAGATGTCATTCTCGCCTATCTGGGAACGCGAAGTAAGTTGCACCGTTTCTTTTAATCCTCGGTCAGACATTTCAACAAGTGTATACAGTCTTCGATCTTGCAACCGTCTGGCCCCGTTTGTCCAGCGTGCAACCACTCATTCTCGCAAGCCAGTTTGCAAGCACAGCTTGAGGTTCAAATACGCGCTTGCATTGGGCGGTATTATGAAGGGTGGACAATCTGTGAGGATGAAACCTGCGGACACCGCACGCGGTCGATGGGAGTTTATGGTCGACGTTGCGGCAGACCTAGTTGTCGCGGAAATGCTCGGTTCGAGTACTCGGACACCGATCTTTATAATCAGCTGCGATACTTCGCTACGCTTTTCGACGGGGAGAAGGCAAAGAAGGCGGCCACTGGCAGCGGACACAAGGGTAATAGTTTCAGTTTTCATCAACAAGTACAGTGGGACTCATGCATACTTAGATGAAGTTGAGACTCTTGCAGCGACGAACCAGACATTCCTGCAGGCCATGAGCGCCGTGGTTGACAAATACCTTAGTCAATGTGGTCGACGCTGGGTTGATCTTGGATCATTGTTTTCAGTGATGAAGTTGTAGTTTAATACATCCTCGAACATTTGATCTTACATCCATGGTGTTATGTATTAGATACGCTGTATACCTGTATTACTTTGATAAGCGTATTGGTATAATTCCGTCACCTCTACGCCCGTGAAGAAACCAGATCTATCATGATTTTGCGAGTCCGCGGACGGTTGTGTATTGACGTCTGTGATACAGCAGTGGTAATGACTGTAACCCGCTTTCGTCACCATCCTGTGCTGGAGGAACTCGTTCCACTCTCAGCACTCTCGCGATGAAGAGCTCTGAAGCCAACCCATTCCCTCCCGCTACCTGTTGAACCTCTCCCACTTCGTCTGACATCGGCTCTTTGCCAAACCCTCGCAAGTCTGCCAAGGGCAACGAGGGACCCACGAGGCTACAGGACAAAGCGCCCAGTGCACCCGACAGAACAGGCAAACCATCCTCCGAAACCGTCCATCGTACGCTCGCGTCTTCGAACGGCCTTGCATAAATATCCGGTCTCGCAAATCGCTCCGCGACGTGCGGTTGAGAAGCCGAGAGCACATTGATAATCAAATGCGTTGCACCAGATGCGGTGTCGCGCTTATGCTCCGTGTGCCAATGGACGGTCAGAGCGGAGGCCATTCGGGAGGGAACTCGGAGGGAGAAGGCGACGAGGGGAAGAGGGTCGAGCGCGATGGATGAGAAAGAGGAGAGAGTGGCGCCGTGATATGTGGGGTTACCAAGTGAGCCTGAGGGATGGGTGTTGTTTGGCTCACTGGGTTGGGGTAGGAAGGATGTCACGACGGCAACAGATTGTGCTGTCTCTCGTAGGAGTTCTCGGAGGTGCTCACGGGTTTCATCGGTAGTTGGAGTTCGCGTGGATGCGTGGATGCATGATAGATGCCTACGGAAGACGCGCCCAACAGATGGAAGACGCGTCAAAAGCATCGTTTGGTCTTCATTGCTAAATGCGTGATTGCTGACCTCAGGGCGTTGTTTGGCCTTATTGAATTCGAAAGGTGCTGACCAATGCCCATTTGTAAGCAGAATTGGTACACAGCTGGATGGTAAAACGATCGAGCTTCCTTGAGATAGAGGATCATAACAACTACCGCAGCACGCCTGCAACGAACTGATATACATTTCCAAATTATGAGCTACACGAGTGTATTTCCTACTTATTGTCCGTGGAGAATTGTGTTGCTTATTGCTTACGCCATCTGGATGGGGATGCGGTGAGGCTGTTGATCAGGACTGACTTTGGGGAAGGAAATGGTCAAGAGACCATGCTCCATCTTCGCCTTGATATCCTCAGCCTAGGGGGAATCCCGTCAACATCCAAGCCACCATCACGAGAGAAAAGAATCATGCTACTCACCTTAGTCCCAACAGGAAGTTGCAACGTACGAGAGAATTTCCCGAGGTGACGTTCCTGAACAGTATATCTTCCCCCGTCCTGAACATGCGATCCAGAAGATTCACCAGAGATCGTCAGGCGGTTTTGTTGGACGTCGATGGAAACGTCTTCGGACTTGAAGCCGGGCAACTCAAAGGTCGCCGTCACATCGTTGGCCTCCTTTGCCTCGAATAAGTCCATTCTAAAGGTTCGCAAAATGAGTATCTCTCTGTCGTTTCAAATGCTAGATTTTGCATGGTACTGCTTACTTACCTTGGACGGAACGGATTCTGACGTTGAATGGTGGTATGGACCTCAGTGGAGGTTGCAGGTACCCGGAAACGCGCAGAGAACGCGTTGTCGAACAGGGAGTCTAATTCGGTGAAGGGGTCGTAGAACATGTTGTTAAGGTAGTGATTAGAGAGGTGGAGTCGATCTGAATATAGGCGCTTGAAGTTGCTGAAGAGCTCGCTGACAAAATTCTGAGGAGTGAGTCCTGGCAAAGCCCCCTTTTATACCGGATCAGTGAGTCACCCATGATTAAATGCACGAGTTTTCTGGACTCAAAGAGAAGGTTTACGTTGCATTCCGGCCTCGCCATCGAGAATTTCCCGAAATTTCCGGAAGCTTCCAGCAGCGTTGAGTTCCCGCTGAGGACGAGGTTTCATTTGCATATATTTGGATTTATTCGGGAAAGGAAAGCCCCCTGTTTACTGGAGCATTCTGGAACTGTTGGGTAACATCTTGACCTTGCGGAACCGTCCCTCGTGGGTCGTCAGACTTCCAAAAGATATGTTGAATACAACACACATTGAAAGATAGATTAGAAAATCGAGATACCTCCACCCCGCAAGCCGAGCGCAATTTGCCCAGTCAACTCAGAGACAGCACATATAGCAACATCCTCTACACAAATCTCATCAGTACTAACAAAACCATAAAAAAAAAACACCCATGAACCTTCGGCTCTGTTCACATCAAAGATCACGATCATCTTCCTCTCAAGTTGTAGCATCGGTTGGTCTGCCGACTCATCGGCATACTTGGGTCTGTAGTGAACGCAAACACTCTGCGGTCCCAGGTGGTAATCCGCTTTTCAACCCATATGCCACGGAGCCGTTTCCATCATTGGCGGTGGTCCTGTGTCCGCTACAGAACCTAGAGCGTACTTTTTTGTTCTAGGTACATACCCTCTGCTGTTCCCTCATGGCTAACGCCTAGTATCACGGTGCAAGCTTAAACAACGAACGGTGGTATCGAGCGTCCACTGGCAGTGACTCACCTTTGATACAGTCACGGCAAAAAGACATGATGATGGACGAGAGGCTTTGAGCTGTCGTTAACAGTACAACGGTCGCCTCAATCGATCTGAGCTGCCTTTTAAGTAGCTGGAGATGCATATTCACATTTCACATATGAAGCCATTGCTGAAGGGATTCATATGCACAGATGACTCCATGAGCGAGCCATCCTGGAAGGAACAACTGGACTAATCCGATGCCAGTCATGAAGCCCTGGAATGACAAAGATTCTTACATTGTTCTTACGCATACGCTTGCGAATGGTCAGACATTGGTAGTCACGTTAGTCACGAAGTACTCTAGCGGGCAATTTTCGTTCAAATGAAAGCACTGGCTTGAAGTGCCGCAGTAATGCTCCCTGACACTTACCGAACTGGAAACGGCACGATGATTTTCTTGGGGGAAATGTGAAAAAAAAAAACACATCGAGTCTACTCGTTGAACAACCTTCCTAAGTAGCATCGGGTCGATCCAATAAATAAAGATATCTCATTTCGTCTATCGTACACTTCGAACACCGAACACATTCCCTGGTTAAAGCAGCCAAATAGCTCCAGTCCGTGAACCAAGCACAATGCGCCCAGTCAACTCCGAGACGGCACATGCCTTGATATAATCTCAAGCATCACTTAGTCAATAACCAGTTTGAGGAAAGAAAGACGAACCCCGTGGATGGTGCAACCGGACTGTTGAGACAACTTCACCATTCATGTACGGCATCCTTTCCTCCGAGTCGTTCAGAGTTTCCTGGGAGGAAGATTGTTCTCCGGAACGGAGTCTGCTTGGATGTGTTATAAAAGCGATCACATTAAAATCATTGCGGAGTGCAGTAACCCACACGCCTCGCAACCCCACAGAGCCCAAAGCCCACGCGGAGAGATACGGGTTGCCCAAGGCATGTTCCGATGCAACATCATTTCCCTGAACTAAGGTCGGTGCCGAGACTGCCGTGCTCGTATGGGCCAGTAATTTGACAGACAATGAAGGCACAGGCGTCGTCATCACGGTGATTTGGTAATGGAACATCCCTTCGTATAGGTCGTTGGCGAGCATGAAGACAGTGAAAACATCACCAGACGGGCGGGGAGAGTGGCGGATGCGCGAAAGGGAAACTGTATTGAAGGTCATAGAGCGGAATCTGTGCTGAAGAAGAGGAAGGGAGACTGGTTTTACGGTTTCAGGGGTTCCCATAGGGAGCGGGTATGCCTCGATCGAATGGAACCTGAAGCATAGAACATATGGGCCACAAAGACGCAAAGATGTAACATCGTTCCACTCCCACTGAGGTGTCCAAGTATCATTAGGAGCAAGCTTCGAGGGGCTAGCATGATGCTTACCATCTCGTCAAGGTTCTCCGGCAGGATAGCAATTTGTGATCTTGTACCATCTCGCCAGTTCAGAACATCAACTGAAGTTGGAGCATGGTGTATTAAAGCATGGCATGAGCAAGGGTCTATATATTCGATGGTATCCTCTGGTTGTACGAGGAAATCTGCTTCCGAAGCAAACGGCCGGTGGTCATTGGTGACCAGCCCGTTCGAGCACAGAGGCACTGAATAGATCTGAATCCTGCCCGTTCCATTCTATTATTAACCAGTAAAGAAGACCCTGAGACGACATACCTGTGGTGGGGAGCAGTGTACTTATTAACGGCCACATAAAGAAGGGATTTGTCGGCCGATGCCGAGACTGCGTGGGTCAAGAATATGCAACTTCTGTCAAGAGTGAGAGATGCATAGGGAGTCTGTAGTAGCGATGGACGGGGTGTGGACACATCCCAGACTTGGATAATAGCAGTAGTGAATGCACGGACGACGGACAGGAGAAAGAATTCTGAGACAAAAGAGAGTGCACATAACGTGGTCATCGGTTGTCCTGAGACAAGATTTTGCATGGTGCATTCTCTGCGTAGTAAAAACGACTCCTCGATTTTGGACGCTGCCAAAAGGACACGTTCGGTTTGTGGTGCTACCATGGCTGAAAACTCGCTCCGCGAACATGGCAGGGGCTGTGTTGCTCGGATACCATGTTCCTGAGTGAGCACAAAGAAATAGTGGCACGTCTGGCAAACAAGCAAACTCAAGTCCATTAAGGAGGCCAAGCGGAGGTACGAGAAGAATACCTTTCGGAGTGCAATGATGTGCTTGGCCTCCAAAGAACTGATGACTTGGTGATGGAGCTCTGGTGGCAACTTGAACACCGGAGGTATCTGATCCTGTAGACCGAGTTGCATCGTCGAAGACGAGCAATTCTCGAGAATGAGGTGAATGATGATGAAATGGGCAAGATGAACACTTGACTAGGTAGGGAGGCGATAGCGTGTGCCAGAGTGTTGATCAAAGAATCCTAATGTTGAACCAAACGGAACTCACGATTGCCTGTCCCCGACTCTCTGGTTAGCTCTAAGTGATGCGTTCAAGTTTGGAACTCGACAACCTCGCAGTGGCCCGCCTGAACTTTGACTTGTGTTGCAGGATGTTGAAAAGTTGCCTTCCCTCGATCCGTTCAACTTGAATTGGCTGTTCGCCAAGTTTGTAGGAGTCAGCTGCCAGTGTCGCACTCAGTGGATCCGGATAGATCTAGTCATTTGACTACAAATTTGATGCATGCCTGGGGTCAAGGTTACTTCTACTTTTGATCTTCTCCAACACGGCCCTGCGTCACGAGGTTCCCCCTGAGGGTGAGTGTGATGTGCGGTTGAAAGATTGAACTTCGGACATTTCAAGATCTCTAGCCAGTCACGGTGAATAGGACTGGCCCTAAGTTGCAGCGTTGCCAATGGCCTCCGAAGTCGGAAACGAGTTCGTGATACAGTTGGCCTCATGATCAGATCCAGTCTCTTCCATCCGCGCTATCTGGGTCCGGGCTTTCGATAACGAGCCCACCATTCGGCGAAGTGGACGTCGACGTCGTACTCCATACTATTACCTCCCATGTAATCTCATAAGATATTTACCATCAGCTTATGTATGACTATGGTACCTAATATAATGCAAATCCACAACTTGGACTGGGTAATGTAGTGAAAACGAACAACTGAGGTATGCCCACACACCAGGCAAATCAGCAAGCACCACTGACATCAATCGGACGTGGGCGTCGACGGCTCGCTGAACAACCACG
>JBBPQY010000016.1:0-15346 GCA_038092735.1 Chalciporus rubritubifer
CAAGGATTTTCTCGCGAAGAGGGTTCGAACGATCTTTCCCCCGGCTTCCAGCAGGCCTCCCCACCATCTCCGCCTCAATCTCCTCGTTCCCCCTCGACACCTTCAGCCTCAAGCTCCAAGAGCAAGCCAACCCCACCTCCCGCACCCGAACCAGTGCAGGGGGATGTCGAGATGACGGAAGATGCAGAAGAGGCAAAAGCCAAGGTCGATGCACTCGCTGCAAAGGCCAAGGGTTCTGAGTTCTACAAACAACGACAATTCGACGAGGCAGCAGCAGCTTTTTCGCAGGCCTGGGATCTCTGGCCAAAGGATATCACCTTCCTTAGCAACCTTGGTGCTGTGTACTTTGAACAGGGAGAATATGACAAATGTATCGAAACTTGCGAGAAGGCGATTGAAGAAGGACGAGGAGTAAGCTTCTCTTTTCAAATCTTGCGCTGGTGGGACTTATGACTTCAATACATCTTTTAGCTCCGTGCCGACTTCAAGCTCCTCGCAAAGGCATATGGGCGCATCGGTTCGGCCTATTCGCAGAAAGGCGACCTTCCCTCCGCCAAAAAGTTCTTCCAAAAGTCTCTCGCTGAACACCGTGATGCTGCCATCCTCAGCAAGCTTCAGGCGACCGAAAAGGCCATCACGGAGGCAGAACGTCAAGCATACATTGATCCCGCCATGTCGGCAACAGCTCGTGAAGAGGGTAACGTTGCATTCAAGGCTGGAGACTTCGCTGGCGCTGTCAAACGCTACACGGAGAGCATAAAGCGCGATCCATCGGACGCTAGGGGATACAACAACCGCGCTGCAGCATACTTGAAGCTCATGGCGTTCGCTGAGGCCCTTAAGGATGCCAACGAGGCTATCAAGGTTGATCCTACCTTTGGTGAGTAAAGCTCTGGCCGTGCATGAAATTTTTACTGACTTGAAACCCTAGTCAAGGCTCACATCCGAAAAGCCTCTATTCTGCACTCGATGCGCGAGTACAGCAAGGCCCTTGAAGCACTGCAGGCTGCAACGTCAGCCGATGCCGCCAACGCACACACCGCCGAGATCCAAGCTCAGGAGATGAAGACGCAACAAGCACTCTTCTCTCAGCGTGCAGGAGAGACGGAGGAGCAGACGCTTGAGCGAGCGATGAAAGATCCAGAAGTTGCCGTATGTTCTCTTGGTCTGGCTTGACCACACCACGCTCACCAAACTCTATACAGGCTATTATGTCCGACCCCGTCATGCAACAGATCCTGCAACAAGCGCAGAGCAACCCAGGAGCATTGCAGGATCACATGAAGAACCCTGTCATAAGGGACAAGATTACCAAGCTCATCAACGCAGGAATCATCAGAACGCGGTAGAGATGCTCTGGACGATGTGTTGCATAAAGGATAGTTTCTTTCTTGGTTTGTACGCGTACGGTACACTTGTAATTGTAGGAATAATGCAGAAGCAACTTGAACATACAACTGCTTATCACTACACTCTGGTCCCTAGGTGATTGCAGCTGGATAACGCCTCTACTTTGCATAAGACCTGCCTACCCAGAACGAAACGTGCCGTTCTCCCAAGAGTAATCTAACAATCCACCGTCTCTCATCTCGAACGCTGATAATACAGCCTGGACACGCTGCTTCCATTCCTCGTTGTCCCCGAGGCCCTGTTTATCAACCTCATACCAAAACTGCGCATTTTCATGCACGTCCTTCAACGAACTGAGCCCCACGACATTCGGCATCCCCACCTCCCTTGCCTTCTGGAAAGCATATTCCAAAGCCAGCTGGGACAAACCAACACCGCTCGTCGCACATACTTTGACAGCATCCTTGACCGCCTCCTGGATGTTTGCTGGTGCAGGGTGCCAAGGAGGTGGGGCGATGGTGAGAAGGCCCATGCTGAGAGGCGACGCCGTCAGGACTTGCTTCACACCAGCACGTTCTTCAAAGGCAGTCTTGAAATCCAAAAGTGTCCGATTCTGGAGATTGAGATGAGAATACGACATCACAACGTCCAAAGGCTTGTACGGAGCCGTGTTCTTGACCAGAATCGCCAGTCGCAATAGGGTGGGCAATGGAAAACCTGATGCGATACACATATCACATCATTCAGAGATGGCTTAATTGGATCGGGAAAAGAACGAGGGACATACCACTGATGCCCACTCGTCTGACAACTCCAGTCTCTTGATGTTTCCTTAGCTCTCCAATCGCAGCTAGGATCTCCCGATCACCATCCCCATACACCACACCCTCCTGACCCTCTCCCAGACCATACGCCTCCGCCTCGTTACCCAACGCAGACCGATGATCGCCCGACATCTTCGCTGCCTTTTTCTCCGCGATAAACTCGACATCATGCAGATACACCGTATCCAAATATGTCGTATGCAATCGCTCCAAACTACGTTGAATGCTCTTGCGAACACCTTGGGGGGTATAATCGAATGCGTCCCTCGTGTTTCCGAATCGACCACATTTCGTGAACTAACGTGGGGGTTCAAAGTTCAAGCTTTCTTTTCGGGGGTTGGAATGGGGAAGGAGACGCACAATCTGATAAGAGGAACGAGGGAACTCGTCTGCAAGAGCGTGGAGTGCGTTTCCGAGGATGATCTCGGACGGTCCGTAGTATGGCGAAGTGTCGAAAGCGTTGATGCCATACCTATCGGACTCTCGTATGTGTATAGGTCATGGATCGGGGGGACATCGCGAACTCACCTCAATGCAAGCCTCGTCACCCGCAGAGGCGTTACACCACTGATATGTTCATCGTCGTTATAAAACCCTGAGAACGACGCTGCACCAAATACCACGCCCGGAATCTTTGGCAGTTCAGAATCAACAGGCCCGTAGCGAGTAGTCTAAGGCAAATGCAACAGATGTCAGTGACGAGAAAAGAAACTACAGTTGATATTTACGATGATCTTCTCATCTATTGCCTTGTCCGCTTCCTCGTCAGGGATAGATGCTAAAGGTGGAAGTGGGAAAGTGGGCTGTGGGGCATCCAATCGCTCGACCATGATCGTCACTGGCGATGCTGAGCGCTGAGTCACTCAATGGGGTTTATATGTAGCCTCCATTCGGGCCGGACGAGCGGGGTTCACTCATATGTCGTGAGGAAACATGAAAAGTGAAATATAGAAAAGGACTGTAATTGGCATCTCTATAACACAACAGAACAACTTGAAGCAACCATGGAATCAAACGGAACCACTGTGACTGGCTTATAGCTTCTGGCGGCTCCAACTGAGTTGCGAAACGGATTCATTAGACGACAAAGACTGGAGACGGATGTGAACCATACGAACGAACCTCTTCTGGAATTTGCCAGATGGGTCCATCAATTTGGTGTTCTCGTCGGGTTTGACCTCGTTCCAAGGAGTAGGGTTGCTCTTTGTCCAGACGACTGTTGCGCCCCACGTTCAATCTGAGAAGGCGAATGCGGCGTTAGAGAGAGCTCACCTGAGGGTCCGAGTGCAAGGCGTGTTAGATACCAACCAGCACCACCTACAGCCAAACCGATAACTGCATAGCTGTGGTAGAATCAGTGTATTGAGTTTGGTGGGGAGGAGAGATCTGCATACAGTGGTATGGCCTGTAGGAACCGGTGAGGAATCTGAAAGCAAGGATGATAAAGTGGACTGTACCTCGACGGCGTACCAGTTTCGCATGAACTGACGCATTCCTTTGCTAGCCATGTTGGATGGTCGATGTTATGTGCGTGTTTTCAACAACTCAACCAAATCTCTCTCTAACCACTACACTTTCCGGTTTCCCACGCTATCTCAAGCGTGCCGGAAACTGCCGAACCATGTTGTCTTCCCGCAGAGTCAAAGGTTCAGAAATGCCGAGCTTGAGAGGGAACCATAGTCATGTATTGGTTGAGAATAAAAAAGATAAGCATGAACAATATTTGTCCTTTTCGAAACGTAGGCGGTATAAAATACAGCGACAATAGTGTTGGCACATCGTGACGAGACTTCCCCCACAAGCGACACTGCAGGGAGTCACAGCAGGATACACGGATGGCGGCGGGAAAGACAAGAAATATGTGACAGGCCAACCGGGGAGGGTCAACGTATGGAAAGTGGGCATAGTAGCATAGTCGGTGAAAAAGAGGAAAGAGGCATGGTAGGCATAGTCTGCATGCACAGCAAGATACGACCCATCGTCACATGCAGGAATATGCAACAACAAAAAGGTTACACTCACGTCACAAGTAGACAGTGCCTGCGCCGCAACCTTTGCAAGCGCTCACCATTGAACAGGGTCTCATTCCATTCTTCCGTTCAAAGCTTAATCTTGTCTTCAGCTTCTCCAACTGCTTTTCCTTCGATACAAACCCCCGCTCAGTCGGGCGAAGTGCACCATTGCCAGCGTTAGATAGAAGTGGCGCAGAGTCCGCTGCATCCACATTCAAATTGCTCGAACTGCTAGGAATAATGCACGACGCAACCGCGGTCGCACCTGGCGTCCACGAAAAGGGAAGGAAATTTGATAATTTATGGAATGGTAATCGTGTCGCAAGCGGAGTTGGCATAATAGAAGATAATGACGAAGTGTCTTGAGCATAAGAAGTTGAAGTTTCACGAACGCTTGAAGCTGACGGGCCAGATGTGTCGAGACCATTCACTTCCGACGTGTAGTCGCCAGTTTCCGGGAAGCTGGTGCATCTGGAAGCGGACGTGGCATCGTTGGCTGTGAAGCACAAGTGAAAAATGAGTTAGACATACTCATGGATAATTTGGAGTGGGGCTTAGAGGTCGAACCATTTGGGACGCCTGACTGACTCTTCTTCGAGGGGGCTGACGGACGCGCTTTGACGGATGTAGAGTATTTGGGCGTGGCGAAATTCACGCCAGAGTAACCCGAAGGAGCCGTGAAGCGGCCAGAAGGCTTGGACGGGGTAAACGTGACCGCAGGGGGTGTACGAGAAGCCATCGACAGCAACGACGTGGCTCGGGGGATCGAAGAAGGCGGGCTGTTATTCCACTTCCAGGAACGCTCACTGGACGTGAGTGGAGACGAACTCGCTGGAGGAGTTATAGGGTCGGGACGTTTGGGCTGGGCTTTGGTCTGAGGAAAAACAAAGGTCGAGAAGCTGCCTTCCTGATCGTCCTCAACTGTTCTCGGGTAGGGAACGGGTTTGCGGGTTACGAAATCCTCCGGAAGAGGGCATACCGTAGCGGGTGTCGTTGACTCCGGAGGGGGTGTGACACGAATCTCGGGTGGTGGTGGAGTGATGCAGACATCTGGAGGAGGCGTCACAGAAATGAGAGGGACATTGAAAGTGAATCGAATTCCACCCTCAACTTCCTCACCAATCAATGCGTCGCCATCCTCTTCAAGCTCTTCGGAAACAATGACAAGGTTGCTGACTGAGGTGGACTCGACTACGACACCCACATCCGAGGGAATGAAGAAGGGGGGAAGCTCGTCATCATCGGCAGCGAACTCGAATGCCGACGAAAAAGCGATCTTGCTCATTTCCTCAGAGGCAACAGGGCTGCCATCACCATCGTCCAGACATCCGAAGAAGCGATCCACCTCCTCGTCGAGCTTGGCAGGAGTGGGAGCTTTTCCCTTGGGGAATTTCCAAGTCTTTGAGAGCGAGGCATGAGATGCGTGCGATGGCTTAGTAGGCGCAGAAGAGGGGAATGCACGAGTGAGACTCTCGGCTGCCAGACGAACGTTGGTGTCAAGGTCGAGCTCATCCCCTGAGCCGATAGATGAGCCGCCCGGACTGGAGAAACTGATGTCCGAATCTTCCTCATCCTCGTATCCAGCCAGACCGTTCTCTGTGTCGGAAGATTCAGGATCCTCCTCGAAAACTGCATCCAAGGTAAGCTCGGCCTTTGCGAAGCTGTCGTCCACGGATTCGACATCTGTAGTAGAGCTTTCAGAGTCGATCGATTGAAATCCAAGTCCACGGGGACGGGGGTTGACAGGCTTAACGGGAAAATGTGGCCGTCTGATGGGTCCCTTGATGGCGGGAGGGAGCGTGGGGGTGTTCAATAAACCGACATCGTCCAAAAGCTTTTCAAGCTCCTCCCGGCGTGCACGTTCCTGATCAAGAGCGACACGAAGACGAGCGCATTCACTGACAGCGGCGTCCGCATCCTTGAGACGAGCATTGAGCTTCATGATCTCGTCCTCCATGTTATCACGCTCACGCGTGAGCACCGCATTCTCGGCCACGGACCGGGAAAGTGCGGTATCCTTCTCTTCTACGGACTTTTTCAAGCCAGACTTTTCCACTTCCAGGATGCTAATTTGACTCCGAGCGACCCATGCTTCCCGTCTCTCTGTTTCGATCCTTTTTGCAAGCGTGGAAGCCTGCTTATCAGCGTCTGCCACACGCTGCCGCCACCCATCAACGTCCCGCCTCAGCTCGTCACGCTCAACTTTGAGGTCCGAAATGAGCCGCAGCATCTCGTCGCTCGGCTCCGAAGTCGCTACGGAGACATCCGAAGTGTAGGAGACATGGCGGGAACGAGAGGCACGGTTACGCAGGGTGCGCTCCAATTCGCTGATGCGAGCAAGGAGAACGTTGTGGGATTTAAATAAAAAATGTTGTTCGGCGGTAGAGAGGGGTTGTTCGACAAGTGTTTCTTGGTCACTTGAAAGGGAAAATCGGCGCTCGATTGGCGTCGTCTCAGGGGTTGGTAGACCGCCCGTATCCCGAGGAGTCGAGTCACAAGAATGTTTGTATGAGATGCTGCTTCGCCTCTTGCAGTCGAGCTCGAAAAGGGAAGAGGCGCTATCATTGCAAGAGTACGAGAAGCGCCTGGACGCAGGAGGGAAGTTGGCCAGGTGGATGGGAAAATTGGCATTTGTCGACGCAAAACTGACATTTGTCAATGCAGCATCATCGCTGGGCTTCTGACCGTGTGGAAGGGTACTGGGTGTGGCAACAGGCGTGGGCACACCCACGACAAAGTTCACGACGCTTCCCTGCACGAGGGACAAAGGACGCAAGTTGAGACTCGCAGGACGGGGCCGAGGGATGGTCCTGGCAGACAAATAATTGAAAGCTCTAGGAACTTCATTTTCCTCGATCGTAGAATCGGCTCGCTGGTAGTCGTCCTTCTGCCCTTCCTCTTCCTCTTCTTCCTCCTCATGAAGGGTACCCAATTGATCTTTGGAAGTAGACGGTGAACCAAACATTTTGAAGGAATCACGCTTGCCCATGAGGCTACCGATGCCGTGAGCGTTCAAACCAGTACCGGGAGGGAATGACGGTTTCGTAGCTGAGACCAAGAATAAATCTGTAAATAATAACGGAGACAAGACCAAGCGATGCCACTCACGGAGCTCAAACGGCTTCGTCATACCTGGGGAGGTAATGTCAGGAATTTCCACTTTGGAGAAAGCAAGATCTGGTTTGCCCTCCAGAGCCCAAAGGGCTCTGCGACGAATGGAATCCCTGTCGCCCAAGTTGATGTTATCGTCTGGATATGTATTTGGAAGGTCGGGAAGCGAGACGCCCATCAGCTCTGCCGACTCGCAGCGAGTTGAGACCGATGAGCGACGACGGTGGTGGGAATTGGGGCGTTTGGAAGGGGGGTTTGGAGATAAGGAAACAGGTGGAGAAGAAATCTCAAGAGAATGGGGGAGAGAAGGTGCAGATGCAGAAACAGAAAGGGTGGGGAAAGAAGAAATTGAGTTGTTGCGAGAACAAGATCGTCCATGAGAATGCTTTGAATAAATCTGAAGGCTCTGGGAAGGAGGACCGCCGCCCATTTTGAATGATTCAAACTATAGGGATGAGATGAGCAGACGAGGATTGGAGAGCTGAATACAAACCCTTTGTCTGGCTGCCAATTCAGTGTTGAGAGCGTTTGATGAGAAATCGAACGTAGAGTCCATGATGAAAGGAAATAATAAATAATAATTGAGAACGAGTTGAGTTGGTAAAGAACGTGTTGTCTTGAAGAGACTGTGGTTGTGTCAAGGAAAGAAAGAAACCGTACTGACTGGACGTCGGGTTGGCAGCGTCGCGATGGTTTGAACGAGCAGCGAGAAACTCAAACGCTTGCCGGATCACGCGCTAATACCCAACATCGGTTTTAAAACTCCGCCATCTACTCGACTTTCGTTGCCTCTCAGTCTTGGCTATGTAAGTTAGTTGTTGGCGACGAGTTGGCGACGAGGGTAGTAGCTGTGCTGCAACTAGTTGCTAGAGTTACCGACGTCGTGTTCTCGTATCCATGTCCACCAGAACTTGAGCAATCCCCGGGCGTCTTCGCGATCACTGTACAGTCCGATCTCCGCCTATTCGATCGACTATCCGATCACACCCTGACCCCCATCTACTAGTAGCGTGTCACGATGCCCCACGTCGCGAGACTAGTCCCTGAAGAGACCGTGTTCCTCCTCTGCGACGTGCAGACACGGTTCAGTAAGAATACATCCGTCGTACCGAGCAACCAGATTCATATCATCGTTCGTAGAACCCGCCATCTATGGCTTCGATGAGCTAGTTCTATCAATAAACAAGATGCTCAAGATTGCAAAGGTTCTGAGAGTCCCCGTCTGTAGTTGCCTTCTTCCTCGTCTCACCCTGTGATCCCATTAGGTCTTGGGCATTCCTGTCATAGTGACCGAGCAGAACCCGAAAGGTAATCGTCTCTCTAATTACACATCGCCACGCACCCCATATCGCTCCGCCGTGCAGGTCTCGGAAACACCATCCCCGAATTCGACCTAGCCGCCCTTGGCGAATTGCATCTTGCGACAATTGCGAAGTCCCTGTTCTCTATGATGGTCCCCCATGTCAAGACGCTATTGTCGGAGCGTCCCCACATCAAGTCAGCGGTGATTTTTGGCATCGAGGTCAGTATCCACCGAATATCGGATGGCGTAGCCTTGACGTTATACTAGTCACACGTGTGTGTACTGCAATCCGCTCTCGATCTTGTCCAGCTCGGCTATAACGTCTTTGTCCTCGCGGACGGTGTGTCAAGCTGTAACAAGGAAGAAGTACCGATTGCGCTCGCCTACATTCGCCAAGTCGGAGGTTACATCACCACAAGCGAGAGTGCTGCTTTCCAACTTCAACGTCAGAAATTTCTCGTAAAATCTGGTCTCCCTTGCTGATGCTAATGTGACTTGCAGGAGACGCTGACACACGGCAGTTCAAGGCATTCTCTGCTGTCATAAAGGAGGAGAAAGAAAACACCGTAAAGACGTCGCAGAGTTTGTTGCAGTATCGCAGCTCGTTGTAGCGCACACTTGATGTACTTGAATACAAGGTTGGATCACATCTTATCTTATCTGCGTACTTGTGGGAAAGTGCCGTTAGTGTACTTCAAAGAGCCTTGCAAGTCTGTCTCTGAGCCTTCTCATCCAACGCTTCACCACCACTTATCCAGTCATGTTCGGCAAACTTTTCCATCTCGGTTTCGATGCGCTCATCGTCAGCGCATTCCTCGCCGGTGTCAGACGAACCACGGGCCTAACGTACGTCAACTATGGCTGGCTGGCTTCATGTTCCTCACCACCACGGCTTCCTTTCCTTAGGCCCGCTCTTTCCCAAGTACCAAACAAGGACATTCGTCGTGAGTAACGCCTTCACATTTCTTCGCAAGATTGCCTTTAACCACGCAAAAGAACTACTTCGTACATATCTCGAGTTCGGTGCGTCTATTCTTGTCCATCCTTCAGGCCCTTGTCCTAACACGAGCAATAGGAGAATATATCTTTGACTTCGCCGTTGTAGTCTTTGGGGTAATCATGTCCTTCCCAACTGACAGCTACCTGCTTACCACCCACTTTGTAGCGCTCCGACTCCTTCGAGCGGAAACAATGATCTCGTTTGATGGCGGCTACCGGGACCTTACACAGACGCAGTTCCCCACGTATACACTCTCGTTCACTCCTTGTAATTACGCACACAGTCATCGATCACGCGTCCGTGTATTATATCATATTCTAGTTCGATCTGAATCGATGCTATCCACAGAAGAGAGTGACTTTATGGGCGTTGGATCAGGACATTGGACAGTGTTTCATCCCAGGAAATTGAATACAAAGAAGTGCAGTACGATGGAACCGAGTGCGAAGTCTGCGAATGCTCTGTATATGCGAGTTGAGGTGAAGGACTCCAGGCGATGCATGAGTGGGAAAGCTGACCTCTCGGGTGACACGTCTTTGAACTCGGAACGGTTTTCGGGGTTGACCTGTGCACGCAGCGAAGCTGTCAAGACGAACTGTCCGATTGAGCTAGCGAATCTATATCCGTCCATGAGCAAAATTCCGTACAACGCACGAGCATGACAAAGTAAATCATACCCAGCTAAGAAGGCGTTGAAAGGAAAGTTGGTGACGAGGATGCAGTACAGGAACTGCAATACGCCAGAAAGAACAATGAATGCCAAGAACGCGTCAATGAACTTGAGACGGTCTGGGGTTTGTTGCATGTACGACTTCCCTAGCGCCGACACCGACGTAACTAGAGCCGACGAAGACGATGAAGACGATGATTTTGATGATTTTGGTCCAGCCATGACGATGTCGAGCGGGCGAGTTGACTACTGTATGGACGACGTGGAACTGCGAGCGAGGTCAGAGGAGCACAGTGACATACCGACCAAACAGAGACAACCGGTTACCGAAAAAGAAACCGGAAGTCGCGTCCAGAAAAAATCCAAGACTTGCAATCGCACTCAACACCCCGGAGCCATAGAGCGCAACTTGTAGCGCGACCCGTCGACTTTTTTCTATTCGCGGCTATCATGAACACAGCAGGACTACGTCTCGCTTCCTCGTCGCGTTCGACCGCTTTGGCGGTGTCGAAAACCTCAAAGACGTCCCGCGCACAATGGGCCGCTCGGAGGCATGTGCACACCCGCAAGGAGCTACCGTACAAGATTGAGCACGGTCTCGGAAACTTCATGTCTCCTAAAACCCTCCAGATGGTTGCGGTAGAATACCAACAAGGTCTTCTAGACCGTCTCAACGAGGAATGTCGAGGTGAGCCATCTTTCGTTCGTGCCATCCAACTCCCGCTGGAACCCAGAAACCAGACGTCGAGGACAAACGGAAAACAGTCGCACAGCTCGTGCTTGACTCTGCGAGGCGGCCAGACAGGACTATCATGTTTAAATATTCCAGTCACGCGCTCAACAACAGCTTCTTCCTCAACTCCCTCGTAAGTTACTCCATACTTGCACTCGACTATTCCCTCGTTCTGAAATCAACTTCCAGCGATCTCCAACGGACCAAGCGGACGAGAGGGACATCGAGTCCTCCTTTTTGGGCACATCAATTCAGAGACAATTTGGTGGATTCGACTCGCTGCGATCCCTCTTCTCCGCCGCTGTCAATGGTATGGCAGGCACCGGATATGTCTGGTTCGTAACAGACCCAAAGAAAAACCTCGCTTTCGTTCCTACATTCGCCTCTGGTACCCTTCTAATTCGTTCAGGCACTGGTACGGTCGAGCCAATTACTACACCTGTTCTCGGAGAAGGTAACCCATCGGCATCGTCGAGCGAGAGCTCCGTGGACCCAACTCAACCGCCATCCTCGCCAGCGGGCACACAACCTTTTTCTTCGCCACTGTCCGGTCCATCACGCGTCTCACAACAGCCCTCGTCTCCTTTACGCTGGCTCCATACTGCTGCTGTGCGTCGTGATGATATCACGACCCATGCACGCTCCCTTTACGACCCCAATGCACCGTCGGTTTCTGCTCATAGTCCACAGGAATCACGTGACCTCACAGATCTTGGGGATTCCATCTACCCTTTGTTCTGCCTCAGCGTGCATGAACACTGCTGGTTGCTCGATCACGGCATATGGGGGAAAGAGAAGTACCTCAAGGAGTTCTGGTCGGTCGTCAATTGGAAGCTAGTTTTGGAGAGATTCGACAGGTTCACCGCAGAGCAGATGCTGTGAGAGGAGTTGGGGTCAAGGGTGAATGCTATCTAGTATCTACGACCTCCATCTTAATGCACTACTCGCTCGCTCATCCATTAAAGTAAATATACCATCTAAAACGCTTCCCCACTTACACATCAATCCCACCACGATACAGGTAGACACGCCGCTCGCCATGAATAGAGAAAAGAGTATGTTGTCCTACCATCTCCACTCGATGGAACCACAGCTCTGCGCCCGTACACCCTTGTACATCTTGTACGTTTCACCGGATAATCGCACTTGATCAACCTTGAGAGACGAGAAGCTGTACGAAGGGACTTCAAAGTGGACCTGGAATGCACGCGCCGGACGGGGAACCTGCGCTCTGCGAAGAAATTCACATGTGGTGTATATAACCAACAGAGGAAACATACTTTGAGGTCCATGAACCACGAAGCACCCAGCTACCCGACGAATGCATGTTGAGGATGTTCCAGCAAAGTGTCTAGGAATGGCAGTCACACATAACTCGAATCTGGTGAAAAATCATGCGCACTTTCATCCGTGGTTCAAACGTCCACGAGCTTTCGGTCCCTCCGACAGATCCAACTCCAGATCCTGCACTAGAGACCGTACATTGTGCCCCAGTTGCGTCTTCACCCAGATAAAGTTCTATTCGCACATTTTCCATGATCTTTGTCGTCCTTGAGCTGAACGTGACAGTGAAGGTGCCTTACAATGAATCAAATGTGCATTACTATGCGGGATCGCCGTCACCAGGGCGAGAGCGGGCTCACCTCCGAATTCGCCTACTGTGATGTTCGGTTTCAATGCGAGCGGTACTGGGACATTGCCGGCCAGTGCACTATGCGGTACAGCATACTGATATCCTGCAAGCACGAATTTGCCATCTGGTGGAACAAAGGAAAGGGTCTTTTCACGTGTCCATCGCTGTAACCTTGGATTCAATCATCAGGATAATGGCGGACAACAGGAATCAATCACACTCACCGTACGCACGGGTGGAAAGCACATTCCGTCGTAACATTTGGGTTCGTGAAGCTCAAGAGCAAGTCCGGCATACCTGTCGGTATTGTCTACCAGAGTCTCGCCAGAGGGAGATGAATACTCACCAGTCAGCCGTGAATTACACTCGATCTTCCCATACACGTTACTGATGAGCGTGTTCCCATTACTGAGGCACAAGGAGCGATGAGCCAGCCCGTTATGGTACAGTGATGTGGTGCAATCACTCACCGCCCAACGATAGCTCGCATCTCCTCAGTGACATCAAACAAGATTTCATTGTGATTGTGGCGAACACCAACTTTCCGCCACGGTATAGGTGATGTAAATGCGCCAGTGGGGGCACTCGATGCTATAGAACCTGATCAGATTCAGAACGGGGTGGTAGTGCGTTTGACATTAGTGGTAGTCGACAATCCGGACAATCACTTACCTCCAGGACGACTTGGCCCTGTTGGCGTGGTTGTTGGGAGTGAAGCCAAAAGCTTGGTGAGGAGGGAAGGGGGAAGCACAATATCCCGCAGTGCATTCGGAGACGTTGTGAGGGGATATCCAGAGGAATCCAACGTTTCTTCAACGAGCTGATGGAAGAGTTATTGACAACACGGCAGCAAATGACGTGATATGAAACACACCTGATATACCACATCGAAGTTATCTTTCAGCGTTGCAGTGCTTACCGTGCCAAAGTAATCGCGCAGGATATCCGCGAATGCTTGCAAGAATGCAAAAGCGATCAGAGGATCCGCTAAGATTCAGGATGATCATAAGAATGAGCGGATCCAGAAGCGAATCATGCGGCGAGTCCACTCACCGTCACCAGAGACACTCGCAATGAGCCTCAACTCGCCCATTTCGACGTGACAACATGCACTTCCACCTGATAGGTCTCCGATTCCTGGGGACACATGGATAACTGGGTCAACACTACTCGAACGCGAAGCTTTGGCGAGTTCATTGTTTAACGCGTCGATGTGGAGCAGGGGGTAGGCTGGAGGAAAGGACGTGTACGCCGACTGAATGACCGGTTGTCTGCATAGTGCTGAGTGTTCTGCGATGTCTCGCAGCACCTTGATAAACGCACCCTAACGCGTCAAGAATGATCAGACCGTCGATGGCCATGTTCTCTGATTATTGCACGCTCTAATGCAACAAGCTAGACTCATCGGGATTCGGGACCCGTCCGGACTCTCGGCCTGTGCTCCGGATTACGTGCCAGTAAATGTTATCATTAAATATTATTATTTAGATAAACTGCACCAAACACAGCCCCCTCCCTCACAGAGACGGACATGGCGCGGCGCCCAGTCAGGAACTGATATGTCGCTAACCCCGATCGAGAAATCTCTGCGCACCGGAGATCCTGAATGAACCAGGGGAACATGATAAGATATATGGAGCAAGTATTCAAGGGCCTTCGTGGATGGACCTAAATGGAGGATTGGCGACTAGGGGAAGATCCATTGACTGGCTGTATTGACCTCGATCTGAAGGTCGACGATACACAAAGCTCTTGGAATTCACTGCATTCGATGGGAAAATCCGAGCTTGTTCCGGGGGGATTTGGAATTATACGCTTGTCCTGCTCCTCCGTTCCCGCATATTCACACCTCGAGCACGCCGGGAGTATCTCACCGAGCGAACAGTACTAGTACGTTGTCTACAGTATTCGGTCGAACGCGTCTACATAAAGAATTCGGAGGATTATTATTTCATTTAAATAGTTAGCGAATCGAAAGCATGACGTCGATTACTTAAAACAGATTCTTGCTATATCTGCTCGTATGCCCTTGGAACTGTCCCGCCAGCGCTGCGCTACCATCACATTTCTTTCCTCCAATCTCTCCGTCGTGCAATGGTACACACGTCCGCGCTCTACTCACAGTCCCAACAGGATGTCCTCAGGTCAATTCACGATCAGTTCGCCATATCGGACGACGCCCTCCTAGAGATCACTAAGACCTTCCTACGCGAGGTCGCCGATGGACTTTCTGGCTACGGTCGCCCCATGGCAATGATGTATGCCTTCATCGACCTTTAGATGGATCCATACTGATGAATCTGCCAGTCCGACGTTCGTAAAGGGCGTTCCAGATGGTTCCGAGACTGGGTATGTCTCATTCGTTCACTCCACGCGTTACTCTCATCTTTGCACACAAGCACCTTCCTCGCCCTCGATCTAGGTGGAACGAATCTGTAGGTCATCGTTCGTCTCTCCTTGGAACCCACTATATGAGGATTACAGTCGTGTTTGCGAAGTAACTCTTCACGGAGACAAGACCTTCACACTCCGTCAGCAGAAATACAAGGTCTCTGAAACTCTAAAGACAGGGGAGGTGACTACGTTGTTTGGTACGGACATATATCAGTCTTTACCGTGGTCTCTGACGAGTCGCTTCAAGATTATCTTGCCGACTCCGTCGATGCCTTCCTCACTGACTCTGGTTCGCCCAGTAGTGCTATCCCACCTT
>JBBPQY010000017.1:0-14887 GCA_038092735.1 Chalciporus rubritubifer
CCGATCTCTACCCTGAGCTCTACCCTATGGTACCCTTACCCCAGACCCTCAAGGGTTACCCATACCCCCGCTCTTGCCTAGTTGCAACCAGTTCAAAACCGGTCATTTGAAAGACCGGTCTTGTATCACGTGTTAGCGTGGGAATCATGCTTTGGGCTTGCGGGCCGGGTTGTGGTACTTGGTCTTGGCTTCAAATCGGTCTCCGGGTCATAGAAATCAGCTCACAGACAGATACCATAAATATTGTACTAGTCATAGAAAAGTGAGCAAAATAGTTAAAAATATGCAAAAAATTGAGGAAGCACCTCCAAATAGGTAGTCCATGGGGGCACCCGACCAGTCCCACAAAAGACTGGACCACTTGTTTTTGAAATCATGAAAAACTGAATCACTTGGACTGGTCCAAATCAGTCCAGCTCAGTTCAGTCTGTGGTCTTTTTGCAGTCTTGAACTGGACTTCATTTCACTAATGCTTCTGGAAGGTCCAGAAGCAGATTGGACTTCATGGAACCAATTGGGAAGTGTTTGAAAGGAGTTATATTTTGTCAGCAGGGGTAATGGTGCCTGTGCTGCTGTTGCATCTATGTCTGGTTGTGTTTCTTGCTGCTGGTATTACAGCATGTGTATGGCGTGGAGTGAAGGAGATCCAGTTATTGGCTTCCTCTTGTAGTTCTGAGGAAAGTTGTGATGGCAATGAAATGCTGTCATTGTACAACACTTGCACTGTGTGTTGCCTGATATCTTCAATTAGTGATTAAAAGTCCAGTTGCACAACCTGTAAAAGACTGGCAACTGGACTGCAGTTGCCAGTTGCTGACATTTGAGATGAAAAGACTGCAGTTGCAACCAGTAAAAAAGACCGGTTGCAACCGATGCACAGCCACCCCCTATGTGTTACCCTATTTTTCCTGATTTTCCCTGATTTTTCTGGACCTTTATGGATATTATTTGAGTTTTTTGATGAATATTGAAGTTAGCCAATGACAATATTGATTAACATGTCATAAAATTCATTCTATCATGTATATACACTCTCTGAGTGACATATTTATCTATATATCATTAGTCTGTGTTGAGAATTGAGTCTATGATTGGTCTTGACTTCACATGTAACTTGATATTATCTGATGTATCACTACAAAAGACATGCTGTTTTGAAATGCTCATATCTTTACGGCGTGTCAACCGTTTTGCTTGACCCAGGGACCGATTTGTAGCCAGGAACCGTTACTATTTTGGATCTCTCCCACACTAAGCAAAATAACAGTTTTAACTGGTTGCAACCCCCAAACAACCAGTTTTTATTGGTTTTGGTCTGGTCCTAATGAATGAATTAATTAATTAAATCAGTCTGGTTGCAGTTGCCTTCCTAAAAAAGGCAAAAGACCGGACTGGACCAGACTTTTAAACACTACCTTTGATGCCACATAGTTTGGCTATGTCATCTATGGAGATGTTGGGTGTGGTACACTTCTTACTCTCTTCATCAGATGGAGAGGCCAGGACTATCCTTGACCCATTGTAACAGAGGAATATATTGACTAGAACATGCTGTGCACTATGCTAACCTACTGCCTCTTTGACACTCCGCTCGGCATCTCCTGTGCTCCTTACACCATACCCTCATGGGCAAGGCCTGCGCTATGCATTCCGCCTGTGCAATGCATGAATCCTGCTGGGATGAGTTTGTTGTCACTGCTTGCTACCTCACAAATCATACTCCAGTGAAGTCACAACAAAGTCATACCCCATTTGAGTAAGCTTTTGCCTGCCTTAATGCATCCTTCGCCTTACTAGAGGAACTGACCTTCAAGGTTCGAGACAAAATCAAGTTCATGTTGACGCTCACCAAGCTCCCCTCCTATGCTGTTAATATTGTACAGGCAATCAACTAGAAGTCCACCACTGGCACCTTGACCACTCTCATGGCCCTTCCTCCCCTTACAGAGTTAGTAATGCGATCCAAAATCAAATAATGGTCAGGTCACACGACTATCACCAGAATAGAGAAGAAAGAACTGAGGGAGGACAGTTGGTAGGAGAAATATCAAGTGAACTAGACTGGGGATGCCAGTTAAGCACCTTGGGGTTTATATACTATTCTATGTGTGTACATATCTGGTTTGTAATCTATCTATATAAATCTATACCCTCAACCTGTGAGAGTAACAGCTTGGCTGTGCAAGGCTGCAGAGCAGTAATTAAAGACATGAGGTGCACAGCCTGTGTGGCAGATCAAATGGAAGAGAAGCATAATGGAAATGAAAAGAAGAACATAAGGTTTCATATAGCCATAAGGAGGTAAAGTAAGAATAGAACATGTGCAGCATGTTGTGCGTGAAAGAAAGAGTGAAATGATAAGATAAGATAAGAAGACTTAGTGAAAAAGTTGAAGTCCAATAAGCACCACAGGCATTAATCCATTATAGTTGTAACAGTTAGAGACACAGATGACCGCTGCCTGGCAGCACAAGACTACTACTTACCCACTCAAGAATGCACAAAAGTAGCCTGAGCAGCAGGCAAACAAGATAACCACTATTAAGTGGAATAGGGAGGTTCCCAAATTCTCCCAACAGCAGGACTTGTCTGCTTCCAAGCAGACTGACAACAACAACAACAAGAAACGTCATGGCAAGTGCTTCGAGAAGGAGCAAAAGAAGTGTGATGAACGTCATGCACACACAAACAATGCCTCCAACTCCTTTGTGTTCACCACCTTCTTTGATGCACCTGTCATCACCCCTGCATCCTCCAGCTTTACCTCTCCCATTGCCAATCCCCGCCATCTTGCGTTGAACCCTGGCACCCAGTACTATGGACCTTCAGCCTTTCCTCACACTCAGAATGTGATTTTCCTTGCAGATCGCCTGGGTGTTACTCCCACCATTGAGACCACGTGTACGCTCAATCATGCAGCCAATCGCTGCATTGACTACAACATCTCCATCCCTTGCTCGCCCTTCTACATTGAGAATGGCACAGCTCACTCTTACCCAGTGGATGACCACCACACTCTCGCCAACCAGATGGGTGTCCAGCATTATGGCCCCTCTGGCTTCCCCTATCTATCTTCCTGCTCACTCATGGAGTGCCTTGACAATACCATTGAGGATGTTGGAATGGAGATTGAGACCCTTGTTCCAGTAGATGAGGGCTATGAAGGCAATGAGGTCACAGTGTCCCTGGGAAATGACAATGAAACTGATAAGTACATCTTTCAGTACTTCGTCATTGAGGCCGCCATGTTATGGCAAGTCCCCTCCTCTTCTATTCTACTCACAGACACTGATGTGCGGTATTCACCACAGAACAATATTTCATATATTTGTTTGATGTCTAATGTAGTAGATAGAAAAGAATCTACTACTTTCCCTCCATCTTCACTGTGTGATAATTGCTCTAAGCACAATGGTAAAGGCAAGCAAAGAGATCATGGAGTAATGGATATGCCACCAGATCTATGGCTACTTGATTCAGGAGCTTTGGCTCACTTTACAAACAATCTAAATGATTTCGCGGTGTACAACACTTTCACCAAGCCTGAATACTCTCAGACAGCGAATGGTCGTGCACCCATACTTGGGATAGGCATGGTTATCATTGAGTTTAATGGACAGTCTGTGTGGTTATCGCCGACAATCTATATGCCTGATTGTAAGGTAAAACTTATATCTATGGGCACATTACTCAAAGATTAATGTTTGATATTGAAAACTGTGCCAAATCACATCGACTTCTATGATAAATGCACAAATAAGACCCTTCTGTCCTTCCATTCTCATGGACGCGATATAATGTACTGGATTAAAGCACCTGCCATCCAATCACATGCCAAGACTCTTTCTATGGCATCTGTGGATTATGATCTACTTCACAACCACCTTGGTCACCCCTCATGTGATGTGCTAAAAGCTGCATGCAAACACATAAAGAACTTTCCAGATATCGACATCCCAGTCTACCCTCCCATTTGTCCTGATTGCGAACTCAGCAAACAGCCCAATCAGATGTTCCCTCATACTGAGATGCAGGCCACCACTCTCTTTGAGTTAATACACTCTGATTTAACATCATTTGAGATTGAATCCTACCACAAGCATAAATATGCTGTCATCTGCTATGACGACTTCACCTTAATGAACAATTCATTGCGTTCATTTGCATCCAATATAATGCTCAGGTCAAAGCATGGAAATCTGATGCTGGAGGTGAATATACCTCCAAAGCATTTATGGAATACCTATGCAATGAAGGCATTCATATTCAGCAGTCTGCCCCCTATGCACACCAGCAGAAGGGTATGCGGAACGGCTAATCTGCACTTTAATGGACAAAGCACAGGCGATGTGGTTACATGCTTGCCTTCCTGATTCCTATTGGAAGTTTGCACTTCTGCATTCATCCCATGTGTATAGCTGTACCCCTATGGCTAGGTTGAATTGGAAGACACCCCATGAAATGCTCACTGGGGAACATCTATCCATATCTCATCTTTGTGTCTTCAGATGTGGTGCATACATGCATCTTCCCAGTGAAACTCGAACAGGCAAGCTATTGCCCAAGTCACAGCTCATGGTATATCTTGGTGTCACAGCAGGTAGTGAACACAATTACATCTTCATGTGCCCAAACAACTCTCTACACATGCCAGCACATGCCATTTTTAATGAGCATTTATTTCCTAAGAGTTCTGGTGCACGACCTCGCAGGCCTGTAAGTCACCCATCTATGGAACATCACTGACATCCTGATGATAAACCAGATGACACCTCTGATGACGACCAGTCTGATGTGGCCCCACCCACTCCTGCTTCTCAGCCTCCTAGGGTTCCTACATCTGTCTCTTCACGACTGCACACTTCAACTCTGTCCCCTCCTCCTCCTCCCGTGACTCACCCGTCACACCATCCATCTTCCTTAGGTCCTCCTCCTGCCCCTCATTGCTCTCACAGAGAACATAGACCACCTATCTGTCCCAGTAATGTCTATGGTAAGAATCGGCATCCTTTACATCAACTGAAGAATATAGAGAAGGAAAAGACCTGGAAGGAACTTACTGGACAAGAAGAAACAGAAACAGAAACAGAAACAGAAACAGAAACAGAAACAGAAACAGAAACAGAAACAGAAACAGAAACAGAAACAGAAACAGAAACAGAAACAGAAACAGAAATAGGAGAAGGGGAATCCTCCCAAAATTACCGACCATACCAACCAATCCCAGGTGATATGCCTGACCCTTCTGATCCTTTGGAAGATGAGAGCAAACATATAAAAAGGGAAGGAGGAGATGCATTGATAAACTTTCTTTGCTCTCGTGTGTATATACCAGATGAAATCAGTAATCCAAACTATCATGAATGGAAACATAAGAACATTCAGAAACTTCCTGCTGAGGAACAAAAACTCTGGCATAAAGCTTGCAAAACTGAGCTTGACATGCTCAAACAATGCAAAGTCTATGAGATTGTTGATCAACCAGCTGATTGTAAGATCATTAAAAATCACTGGGTATTCGACGTCAAATCAGACAGTCGAAAATGCGCTCACCTAGTTGCCAAAGGCTTCTCACAGGTTGAAGGCGTAGATTACGATCAGATCTTCTCCCCAGTTGTACGATATGGAATGGTGTGGTGCATGCTCACCCTTTCCACAGTAAAAGATTGGTATCTTACTGGTCTTGACATACGATCTGCCTATCTATATGGCAAACTGGAAGAGGAACTCTATATTGAGTTTCCTGAGGGTTTTATGCCACCCCACTTGAAAGGAAAACTTTTAAGACTTCTACACACAATATATGGCCTAAAACAAGCAGGTTTAACCTGGTGGCATGCACTTGATAAGTCTATGGCTTCACAAGGCTTCACAAGGCTCAAAACTCATGCTGGCCTGTTCATATACTGCAATGGATCCGATATTGTCCTTGTGATTGTCTATGTAGACAACGCCCTCTTCTGTGACCCAAACAGAGCTTTAGTAGACAAGCTTAGGCTACATTTATGAAGAAATGGGAATGTCGTGACCTCAAGGAACCAACCGAATTCCTTGGGATGAAACTATGTTGTGATGGTAAACAACTGCACATTGATCAGTGCAAATACCTTGAGAAAGTGCTAGAATGCTTTGATATGACCAATGCCAAAGCTGCACCCACTGCACTCCCTCAGAGTTACTACTCAGAGAAGAACACAGCCCCTGTCAACTTTGAATTACGGATGCATTTTCAGACAGTAATTGGCTCGTTGTTATATCTGATGTTAGGTACCTGTCCAGACATCGCCTACTCAGTTACCCAACTAGCAAGGCAGTCAGCAAATCCTACAAAGGAGCACCTTGACAAAGTGCTGTATATCTGTCACTATTTAGTTGGCACTTGAAATTACTCCCTTGTGTTCAATGGTGCATCAGGCAACAGCATTATTGCCTGTACCGACTCAGATTGGGGCCGAGACCCCATCACCAGACACTCGCAGACAGGATTCTTCCTGAAACTATTGAATGTGCATTCCTTTGGAACTTGCACTTGCAGAGCTCTACAGCCCTCAATTCTATGAAAGCTGAGTCATGGCTTTGAGTGATTGCACACAACAAGTATCTTGGATACACCACATGTTCAAAGAACTTGGATTTAAGCTAAAAGCTATTCCAGTCTGCAGTGATAATCAAGGATCACTTTTCATGGGTGAAAATCCAGTTACCGAGAAGTGTAACAAGCACATTCCTCTCCAATACTTCTTCATTTGAGATGCCATGATGAAATGGAAAGAAGTGGAACTCTTTTATATCCCTGGCACTGACAACCCAGCGGATATGTTCACCAAGAACCTCAGACATGTCAAGTTTGAGAAATTCCACTCAGAACTTGGTTTGATATTTCATTCTGATTAGACCTCGCTGATACTTACTATCATGCAGATGTCCTCACTTATGCTTATGTGTCCCCATACACTAAGCAAGGGGGAGTGTTGAACATAGTGTATACTCTTAGGATAGTAAGTAATTACCACACTATGTACATACATAAAGTGGACTCAGCTTGTCTGAGTTTGAATTAACTTCTTGACTCTAAATCACTACGTTCAATGTTATCCCAACTTCACTGTAGGTAAGTACACTGGTGTAGTTCCTCATTAGCAGCAACTCCAACAAATTAATCAACAGTAGAACACATCAAGAATGTCGTCGACAAAGAAGACATAGGAGATGAAGCAAGTGTGAATGATATTGGTACATTCTTGAAAATTCAAAGAGATGTAAGTTGAAAATATTAACCTGTACCATGACAGTTCCCTGTGTAATCATGCAAGAAGACATTGATGAAGCAGGTCAGACCATCTTCTCTGTTCAAGAATGATTGTATGCTGATACCACCATCAATATTGCTGACAATTGTGGTGTTTTTGCGTTGGAGGGAAGCACACATACTGAAGACAGAAGATGTGGAAGAGCTGGTAGTGAAGTCAAACTTGCACAGCAAAAGAAGTGAATAGCGACAGTTGAGCATGAAAATGAACATCTGACAATGGCAACCAATGAAGAAGATTCTGATGCTGATGAAACTGGTGTGAGAGAAGTAATGCACTCGCAAGAAGACTCAGAGAACGTTCTGACAGTATTACCATTTCAAGAATCCATCAAGAACTCCATTTCCGAGAGCACCTTTCAGAGACAACTTAATGATGATCAATGAATGGCATACAAGATTATCAAAAACCAACTTATCACTAAAATAGAATATCACAGTTGTTGATGTATATCAGAGGCCATGAAGGAGTTGGGAAGACATTTCTCATTGAAATAATCAATGATCTGTACTTCTGCTACTGTATGTGATCTTCATTAGTGAAGATGGCCACTACTGCCAGTGGTGTTGCTGCAAGTATCATAGGAGGTGCCACCCTGCATTCATGGGCAGGTCTTCTTGCATGCACACCATGGTCAGACACTTGGGCTGTTCAGCCAAAACTGGACATCGCAGCAAGGCGCAGGAATAATATGTTGGACAAGGATTTGCTAATAATTGACAAGATCAGTATGCTTACGACAGATACGCTTGCTGATCTCTCTTGTCTTCTGTCCATCGTACTGCAAAAAAAGGACAGTATGGAACCATTAGGAGGAATAAATGTCTTCACGACCAAAGACTTTCATCAACTGCCACCTGTCAGTACAAAAGATTTCCTTGTAGCATAAAGTGATGCTTACTCCGTTTTCAACAGCTAAACTTCTCTATGCCCTCTTCAAAGAAAATCAGCCAACTACAAGAAGCGGAATTGGATGCCATATTTGTCAAAAATGGTTACAAGCTTGGTCTTACCAATCACTGTGCCATATTGATATCTGAGTGTTGACCCAGCATCAGGCTGGTAGCTCAGTTGGAAGAGCACCACAGTACTACTCTGGTGGTTGCAGGTTCAATCCCTGCCTGGTCCACTTTTCGGACAAAATGTCATATTTTGATAATATTGTCTGACAATTTGAGACTGTCACTTTTCTCACTCAGCAAATGAGAATAGATGATGTTGAATTGTCTCTTGTACTCAACTGCACACGTGTAGGAGAGTGCACAAAGGACAATCTTCATATCATTCAAAGCCTTGTGCTTGAACATGCACATGGCAACATTCCTGACCTCCGGTTTCACTCTGGAAAGATGTTGTGCTTGTGACGCCATGCAATAGTGTTCAAGTGTGATGGAACAAATTAGCACTGAAGAAACACTGTGATATGTCTGGTAACATTGAATATATCTTATCAGCAGAAGATTCCACAATGAAAGGAAAGTTGAGCATGCAAGAACATCTAATAGCTGCAGGAATGTCTATCGATGAAACAGGAGAACTTGAAAGTACCTGCAATTTCACGATTGGCTCACCAGTGATGGTCACTCAAAATATATGTCCTCTTGTGAAACTCGCTAATGGCACAAGAGAAATAATTTCTGATGTCAATTTTGATCCATGTGAAAATGAATCAACTGCCCAGCAATCCCCATTCACTTTAACATGGATAATCCCCCACTCTGCATCATCATCAAACTTTCATCATTGTCAACATCCTCAGTTCGATTTGATGGTTTATCTCCAAATCACATTTTCATCTACCCTGTAATGCAACACTTTCACATTGGATCGAAACCATGTGTATGCATCAGTCGAACTCAACTTCCCATGATGCTAGTGTATGCATTTACCAACTTCAAGTTGCAGGGGTCAGACCCTTCCATGCATCATCATAGATATCGGTAAAACAACCAGTTTTAGATTGACACCTTTTAATGTGTATGTTGTGTTATTGCAGGGGACCAATAGAAACACCATCTGTTTGCTACACAATTTCAAAGACAACTTATTCACGCGACATCCAAACGAAATGTTAAGACAAGAAGATGCTCGTTTACAAACGCAAGCCTTGTGAACTGAAGAACTCTACAACTCAGGAGGATATGGACTGATCTCTGTAAGTAGGAAAACTCTCATACACCTAATGCAATCAACCTCTTGTTTTCAACAGTGAAAATCAAGGGAGATCGCAAACACATGGTGAACATGTCAGTTGTGACAAAGTGGTCTGCGATAATATGAGATAATGATCACACCTTGACTACCCAATTCTTATGCTCATTCTTTGTTGACAGTACTTGCATGAAAATAGCAGGAGAAATTCTCAAGTTTCTCACTTCATTAAGCAGATTTAATAAAAGACAGGGTGAAATTAATCTCAGGAAATATTCACTCAAACAGTTCCATCTTGTGTGAATACTCTGTCGCAGTATTGTGCATGAGCTCGAAATCTTCACAGGAGCATTTCAATTTGGAAGAGAGATATTCCTTATGTTTATTCTTCTTGGTGGTATGCCAAACTTGCCATTTCTCGGTGTTCTTTGTGCCTGATTTATGACCTATCCAGCAATGCTGAGAGTGTCTTTCTCCATCTCTTCCAAGGTGAATTCAGCTATCGCACCTGTTCTAACATGTTTCTATAACATTTCTCCTCTTTCACAGACTTCCGCTAATGGATCTTCCTTGCCAGCGGTAAGCCTCGTCCTCAATCACAATGTTTATTCTTGTTCATCTACTCAACCCTCACTTTCCAGCTATCAGTAGACATGCTCATCACGCAAAAGTGTGCAGAGGTCGCTGCCAAAGTAGCAGTGATGAAAAATGGCACCCCTAGTCTTCTGACAAAACCTGCCATTGTCCTAACTCCTCCCACAAAGACTGCCAGCCCTTCACCTGCCCCTGGCCCTGGTCCCATGATGCATAACATGGATCACCTCGCACGTAAAGTTGCCAAGGCGAAACACTATGTTGCTGAAGCTCAAAGAAAACTCGCTATCAAAGATAACTTGTACATGATAAGTCCCCTCATCCAACTGCATATCAGGTGGCTGACATCATGTCATATAATCAGACTGGGAAGAAAAATAAGCAACCCGAACCTGCGCAACAGGGAGCAGGTTTGAAGATGGTGGCACATCCTTTGTCGCTCGAGACTAGTCAAAGAAGAACAAGTACAAACCCATGCAACCCAAGTTCGCATCTATCAAGGCACATTTTCTGTTTCGCTTTCATTGGTTGTCTTTCTGACCTCTTGTGTTATGTCCAGCTGGGAAACCAAATGAGACAAGAAAGAGTGCCCATAAAGCCTTGAATTTGAGACACTTGAGAAGAATATCAAGGCAAGCATATGCCCCCTCCATTGAGTGGTTAGAGAAACTAATTCTCTGCAGCATGAACCTCCTCCAGATGTTGAATGGTGGGATGCCGCCTTGTTACCAAACCAGAATTACAACAACCTCTCTTCGAGAATCTCAACATAAGAGCTGCAGCCTCACCCATCATGCTCTATATCCAACATCACATCCTGATTCCAGCTCCTGGTGACAAGAACAAGGTCACCCTCAAACCACTCAGGTTGACCACCAAGGCAAGTGATATTGACCATATTTCTACTTCTTCTTTTCTGACTTCTCGTATAGGAGCGAAAGAAGATGAGGAAACAGTGTTGGCAAGCCGAACTGCAGGACAAGCATGACTGCATTTGGATGGGTTTCATTCCTCCTGATCCTCCCAAGGGTATGTGAGTTGATGCAATCACCAAATTTAACTCTAACATCCTCTATGCTCCATCTTGCTAATTTAATGAAGGTCTTGACATCGGATACGGTGCAAGATCCTACATGTGTCAAAGGTTGCCATGAGAAAGCATACTCATGAAAAGATGAACACTCAGACAGAAGTTGGCAGGGTATCAATTGGGAGATAGCCATGAACTAGAAGCCGGAGGAAGAAGAACTGTTTTAGGCCACCTGTTGCTTTTGTTCCATTCCTTTCGTTACAGTATACATACTTGCTGCGGAGGATGATAATAACTTTCAAGTTCATATTAAGCATGTGAGGCCTGAGCAAGTGCTGTATTACGACTGATGAGAAAATCAATGTAATATTGGTTGACAAAGAACAATTATACGACCATGACTCAATACTTACTCAATACAGCATCTGATTTTAATAGATAGCATTCTCCCCCTCCTTCATAGTCTGAGCCAGCCATTTTGGGCACCTGCTGGAAGCTTTCCTAGAATGTCTGATTCGAGACTATCCCCTTCACAGAAAAAAACTAGCCAGGCATCATGCATCACATATCACATACATTAACTTCCATGTTTTCCATGCCTGCATCACCTACAGTCTTCTTCAAGTTGAAACATTCAGCAAGAACACCTAGAACTCACATCACCTAGACAATAGAGCAGTGAGCAGAGAAAGTATTTAAGTATGGGTATGGCCTTTGGGCAGTCATAATTTCTTTGTGAAAGTGTTATATATATGCTGCCATTGGATAAGACAGTCATGTGACCATGAGAGTCCCCGTTATTTGCTTCCGTCAATTCAGGAACAAGTGGCTTATCAATAATCCATTGTTTACACCACACGTGTGGTCTGCGATTCCTGATCATCCTCGTCCTGAACATGATTATCAAACATAAAGACCAGTTTTCTTTCCTCTACCTGCTCTCCAGGCTATTTGCACCATGCTTATTCATGGAAGTATCCCTAGAGCCCCGGATCTATGGCCTGTTGCCGTATATACGCGCAAAACAGCCCTTGAAACACAATATTGCTGAATGGCGCACTCAACTGTGCAAGTTGCACCACAAAGCCTCACGGTACCTCATCAAAACTGTTGTTCACTACAAGTGTCGAGAAAGCAAAGAGCACGAGTTCCTCAAGTTCATACTATCTGCCCCAGCGCGCACGCTCAAGGCTCTCCTTATTCTTCACCATGTAACAGACCCAGAAGACAAGGTTGAAAAATCTCTCCTTCTTACCAACATTTCCTCCTCTATTGGTTCGTGCTCAGTGGAACCAACTTCTGTTGGGATCGACTTGATTCATGCTGCTACCATAGGCGAGGCTTCAGAGGGTAATCTACTTAGCAGGTGCAGAACGTTCCGCAAACTACCCTTTCATTTCCTGCCACCAAATCTTCAGTCTTAGATCTTTGCACCCTCATGGAAGTGACGACTGCCCAAGCCAGAAACTATGAGCTATACAGCACTCAATGTTATTGGTATGCCGGCACTGTGTTCAATGTGCTTGCATCCCTGTTTAGCGGACAAACGATACCTGGCGAAGCAGTGCACAAACGAGGCACATGCCATGGTATACCGGTTCCCATGGAGGATAGCCTTGAATTTGTTTGTGCTGAATATAGGAATGTGAGAGCAGCCAAGATGCTGAGGACTTTGGAGGCAGATATGGCACAGGAAGCTGTGAGTAGTATGTTCTTCTACATGCTGTGTTGTTTGATCAAAGATCATTCTAGAAGCAAGAAGTTTTGCACAAAGGGTGGAAGGAGGAGGGCATCCAGGAGGGAAGGAAGGAGGGAATGGCAGAAGAACACACTCGGTCGGAGGTGAAACAGGAGAGGCTGAAGAGAAAAATGGCAGAAGAATGTGCTTGGTTGGAGAAGTTGAAGAGAGAAATTGAGGAACTTCAAGCAAGAGTCCGAGCCATGGAAACCATTCGAAACTAAGGTATTCCCCATCTTGACTACTTGTGTTCTTGACTCTGACTCATATCAAAGATACCAGCCTTTTATCCATCTGCCCACATCCATGACCCCAGAAGTCATCTCTTTTTTTTTTTTTGTCTATCGCTGTGCAGTATCTTTGCATGTTTTGAGTTTTGCTATCAAAATAGACGATAAATGCCTGTGACTGGCAGTCTGATTGCACTCCAATCATGCACAGAAAGCAGCCATGGCAGTTTCCTTTACCCCTGTCTTCTTACCTTACATCCGTTGCTGACTGTGGGGTGCACTCACAATTCTTTTCTTGTGTAAAATTTTTCGTATTCTCTGCCAGTCGGACACATTGTAAGATGTATACACTGTTCCAAATTGCGTAGTCATAAATTATACACCACTCATCACATATATATCATGTGGGCTAATACTTTAAGGAAGAAATAGAAGTGTAACAAAGGCACTGTTTCTCTGATGTATGACAGTCATCATATTGAATCTCTAAGATCGCTCACCACCTCTGTGGTGAGCGAGAGCCAGATTCTTGGGTTAGATGTAGGTTTCTTGAGCACTGAACGACTGGCTGAATATTCTATTGACTTACATGGTAACCCTCTTGGCATGGATGGCTGCCAGATTGATGTTCTCAAAGAGTGAGACAAGGTAGGCTAGGTAATACAATGAGTGAGGGACGCAGCATCAAATGTGATGAGCACTCACCCTTGCTGGCCTTGTGAAGAGCCAGCACAGCTGCAGACTCGAAACAAAGGTCGGTCTAGATGACGATGTCAGATGCAATGCCGACCATGGAGAGGGGATGGCAAACCTTAAAGTCCTGAGCAATTTCTTGGACAAGCCTTTGGAAAGGAGGCTTGCAGATGAGGAGCTCAGTGGACTTCTGATATCTCCAGATTTCACGGAGGGCAACAGTGCCCGGACGGAACCTGTGGGGCTTCTTAACCCCTCTGGTAGTGGCAGTCTGGCAATGCTGAATGAGTTGATGATGATGAACATTGTTATAAATATAAATATATTTTACTGCAACACTCTTATGAGTCTGCTTGGTAGCAAGCTAATTGCTTTGCATGGTGCTTTACCACCCGTTGTCTTGCGTGCTACAGTTTCCATAAATGGTGAGTCTCCGAAAACATATCTTGAGACATTGGAAGTTCGAACGGAGAGGATGAAGGGCATCCTCCAAAGATTGTGAGGATGTGGAAGCATGGGTGCATCCTCCGTGCTGCCTTCTTTCCATGATTGTGGAACCGTGGGACTATGCGACTCCCTTCCTCATCAGCATCAGTGACGAAAGCACCCCAACGTTTCCATCTCCAGAAAATTAGGAAATGATGATAAAAGAACATGATCCTCACCTTTGTGCCTGCCATTGAATTTATCCCACTGTTTCTACCAAGAAAATCACAGTTTGGTGGTGAAGTTGGCAGAGATGATGATGGTTGGAAACAAAAGAGTGAGGGGGAAATCTTCTGAAACATGCAGCTCTTAAGTTGGAGCCTTCTTGACTCGACTTCCCCACCAACTTGGATTGCTTTCTGGTCAGTACAATTATCAGCATGACCACAGAACAAACAAATGTAAACAACCTTTTCCTGTTGAAACATGCCCGAACATGATGTTCATCTACACCACACCTTAGGTATCAGTAGGTGTGTCTATCTGGTGGTGTTTATCTGTCTGAATGAGGACAATTTTCGATAGTCATTTTTAATATGTCACAGAGCTTACCTGGCACATTGTGAATACAGATGGAGCTGCTGAGTGGCCTGTGGGGCAGCTAACCAAGGAGACATGTGATATGGTTTCTTCACTGCAATGCTGACATCAAAAA